>CABHPQ010162058.1:26893-54148 GCA_902168405.1 Peromyscus aztecus | reverse complement strand
TCTTGTTATAAAATTAATTTTGTGGATACCAGGATTCTAGTTAATACCACCAATCTGTCTATAAAGCTTGTCCCCAGGTTTGTCATGCACCCAACTAGGCCGTTATGCAAAACTTTGGTGAATAGGGGTTGAAGAGAGAGCCTAATCAGTAAAATGCTGGCTACAAGCATGAGGACCTGAGGGTGGATCTCCAGTAAACTCACAGTGTCAGTGCTCGTCTACAACACCAGTGCTGGGGTGGGGTGGTAGTAACAGGTAGACTTCTAGGCTCATTTGCCAGACTGTCTAGCTGTAATTGGTGGAATTCAAGTTCAGTGACTACCTATAAGACGGAGAACAAATGTAGATATCTGATATCAACCTCTGGCTTCCATGTGCATGTGTACACAAGTGAACACACACACACACACACACACACACACACACACACACACACACACACACACATACCACAAACCAATTTTGGGTCCAGGAGGAAATGTTACCCTGGGATTTCATTGAACTAGTCTCTCTCTCTCTCTCTCTCTCAGCAAGTCCATTGAGTTATTTATACAAACCATGCCTTATCATTTTAAAAAAATTGAGGGTTGTTTTTGGAATGTAGTGAACTCTGACAATTAGAGCCTTTTAAACCTTCCTTGCAGATGAAGATTTAGAGCAGGATTTGAATGCAATGCTTTATTTGGGAAGTGGTTCCTGGTTCACAGGCAGCGGGACAGGGAGGAGAGGAAGCTAAGGCAATTATGACAGCTGGTAAACCCACTGTGGGCAGGTGGGAATCCATCTTGTCAGGGAACTCTGGGAGAGCTGCAGGGATTTGGGGATATTTATCCCCTACCTCTGTTGTTCAGTGGTAGAAGTCTGTTTGTATATACATTAATTGTATAGGACTTCTGGCAAATTTTGCATGTGGACACGCATGCTGCTGTGGTCAAAGAATGCTTTCAGGTCAGTGGTTGCATGTGTTTAAATAGAAAGTAGCAATCCACATGGAAAGGTGTAGGCCAGAGCCATATGAATGAAATAAAGTACCAATAGTGCTGATTGCTACCAGTTAGTTTTCATTATCAATCTGACACAACTTAGATTCATCTGGGAAGAGAGAAATCTCAATTGAAGACTTTTCTTGATCAGACTGGCCTATGGATATGTCTATGAGGTATTTCCTTGATTGATGATTAATGTGCGAGGGTCTAGCCTGAAGGGCAGAACCACCTGTAGGCAGGTGGGCCTGGGCTACATAGGTGAGCAAGCCAGAGGGTAAGGCAGTACACTGTCTTGCTCTGTGGTATCTGCTCCAAGTTCTTGTCCTGACAGCCAATGATTGACCGATACCTGGAAGTGCATGCTTTTGGACATGATATTTGTCACAGCAACAGGAAGGCAGACTAGAACAAATGGCTTTTCTGGAAGAATGGAGAGATAAATACTGGTGCTCACACAGTGCTTTTAGTATTACTTCTCAGAGTAGAGTGTCTGTAATAAGAAGATTACAAACATTTGGGGACTTTAGGCAAGAAGTGCCTGCTTTGCTTCATTGACAGTACATGTACACCAAAGCTCTCTTCACCAGACCAGATCTCACTATCCCAGGTCAGCAGGAGGGCCAGGCATCCCCCTTAGCTTACAACTTTTTAACACAAGTTTAAATGAGTTCTCCATCATGTAGGAATTCTTTTGGTCAGTGGAATGGTTTTGAGAATGCATCCACAGTGTGGAGTGCACTCCTAAAGCATTCCTTACTTAATATCAGGTCACATTATATTGTGCGCACACCTGTTTGTTTGTTTTTTTAATCTCTTCTGCTAATGGCCATTGAGCTGAGGTTTTGGTGATGGAGGAGATAAAATTTTGTAAGCATAGCGTAAGAAACAAGTCTTGATTCATTGCCCTGATCCCTCACCTCCTTGCCTCTGATAGAGGAACAGGTCCTGTCTTTTCTTTTAACTAGTTTTCTCTCACATTTGCTTCCAAAAAATGGGAGAGCTCTAGGCAGGGTCCCAGACATCCCTTAAACAGCCCTCTGTGCCCATGCTGGTACCTCTGAGGCCTCTTGCCCCCTTCAATCTGTTGTCTAGCTGGCAACCAGAGTGCATAAAAGTACAGACAGAGCCACGTCACTGAACAAAATCTATCAATGGCTGCTTGTTCCTTTCAAGAAAAGCCAAATGTTTCACCTTTAAACAATATTTTATTTTCCCTGTGATATTTATATATGATATATATACACACACACACACACACACACACACACACACGTTAGGTACATTGATTGTACTTCAGTTCCTGCACATGTTGATTAGTGATTGCCTTAGCATATGTGACCTTACTATTGATAATTTCTTTATGGTAGATATTAATAATTTCTTCAAGATCCTGTTCTTCTGGCGATTGGCATACGTCATGTATTGCTGTCAGTTACAATCACCCTGCTGTGTCATAGAATACTATGACTTATTTGTTCTGTTGGGGTATTACATTGTACCAATTGACTGACCTCTTCCCCGTCCCCTGCCCCTTAATTCTTTTTCTGTTTTGAGTTAAGGTCTTGCTGGACTCGAATCCTGCTTCATCTTTGTATTGTTCGACTATTGCACACTAGCCTGATGGGATTGGGGGAAGGATCCTGAGCCGTGGGAAAGAATACCCCGGAGTCTGCATCAGAGGACAGCTCATTTAGTAGGAGGAAGCAGGGGACAGTTAAACCCTAGGAAGAATGGCCTGTTGGATCCATGTGGTGGTACGTTATTGGTTGGGGCAAGAACATCAATGGGTGCTTCATTTGCATACCCAGGAGCCGCAGGGCTCAGAGGAAGGAAAGTTATAAGGACATATAGAAAAGAAAGGAAGTCTAGCCTGGGATGGTTCAGCAGTCAGATAAACAGCAACCAGTCCATGCTGGCAAGACTATCTGTGGTGGCCTGTCGGTGTCTGAGTGAGGCAGGGGAGCAGCCAAACTCCTGCTGCTCTCAGGATGAGAAAGTCCTGGGTTTTAGGCCTGCTTTGACCCCATCTTAGCTTCAGGCCAGCCCCAAGGCCTCACTCACTCTATCGTCCAAGCTGGTTTCAAACTCACCATCCTCCTGCTTCAAAGCGTGCCGGGATCACAGGTATGTGCTTGCTAATATGCTCAGCAGAAAGTCAACTTTTTTTTTTTTTTTTTTCGACTCTGTGTCTGAGTGAGATTATCTGATGTTTTTCTTGCTTGACTTGTTTCACATAGTGACCTCCTGTTCCTTCTACATCGTTGCAAATGATGGCATTCGAAGTTTTTAAAATCACATCTGGAGCCCGGGGGAGTGGTTCTTGCTCACCCTTCCTGCCTCATCTCATTCCCACTCCTGCTGCTGTTGGTGCTGTCGTTCAAGTGCACTGTTCTTCTGACATGTGCGGAGCTCACCCAGCCGGCATGTGTGCCACCCTGTGCTGAAGCTGTTCTGCTGCTCCGCTGGGTCCACCTCATTCTTCATGCCTTGGCTTGATTGTCAACACCTTTGAATGACTTACTTCCTTTAACACCCCTTCCAAAGTGACCTCCCAGCTTATTTCTATCAGTATTCTATGGAGAATTCCTCCTGACTCTCAGCACTGGACACACTCTGGTTATAGATTTAGCATGAGTCCACCTGCTCCAGAGGGTGGGGGACATGCCTATCTGTTCACTGGTGCTCCCTTTACCTTGGAGTACAGCACATGGTAGATACTCCTCAGTGCCTGTTAAACAAATCACTTCTGTGTAAAATGTTATTGTACAAGAGTCTGTACAGCAAAAACTATTGGGAACCCATATGTAGGAGGAACATTGTCATATATATTAATTTGACTTTCCTTTTTCCTGTTCCACAAATGAGGCCAGACTTTTTCTCACCCCTTGGGCCACAAGATGCATGTATTTTTGCACATCAAGCTTGTGGATGAAGATTTATACCCACTACCCATGCCTCATCCTGACAGGTGGCTAAGTTAAATCAAATGTAATTTTGCTTACTAAACACCATTGTGGAGTTTCAGCCAAGTCTCAAAGCAGCTCTTCAGATTTATGAGCACTGTTTTAATTTATTCCGCGCTATTTTAACCACTACAAAGGTAACTGTGCTCTGTATTCACTTAGGACAATAAGTTGGCTTCAGCATACTTAAAAAGTTTTAATTTCTTTGAGCTATGCCACAAAACCAGCCACTGTTAGCTAATTCATTTCATATTTGTTGGGCAATGCAAGAGATGTTTCCTGAGTCATCACTGAAGTCAGAAATAGATGGCCAGTGATGTGCAGGTGGGGTAGGAGATGATCATTCATTAGCCACTGTCTGCAGGGAGGAAATCATTCCTAGGGATGAAGGTAGGATTTTACGGCAGTAATGCCAAATCTTCACATAATAGGAAACTATTACACAATTTTATAATTCATGTGTGACATAATTTACATGACTTGGAAATTATTAAGTGGCTCCCTAGAGCACAAGTATTACTCAATATGCATGGTTTTATCTTACCCCCTCCTTTTATGTTTAATAATCACACTTTTGCATCTAGGAGGGCCTAGTCTTTTTTCTCCATAGAACACAAAGGACTCAGACCTAGCATTTGTGCACCTTGACATAGTTTATAGAAGCAGTCCAGAGCTCTCATTCTGTAGTAGCCCAGGTTTCAGAAGCAGTCAATGTGGGATTCAAATTCTATGTCCTAAGCTAATTTAGTAATTCCTCCAGTTCAAAGTGAGATTAGAGGAAGATCTACTAAGGGGAAAAGGAGGAAGATGGAGGAGAGGGAGGGAGGGAGGGAGAGAGAGAGACAGAGAGAGAGAGAGACAGAGAGAGAGAGAGAGACAGAGAGAAAGAGAGACAGAGAGACAGAGAAAGACAGAGAGAGACAGAGACAGACAGAGACAGAGGCAGACAGAGACAGAGACAATGAGATGGATTACAGAGAAGACATTACTACCAGAAAACAAGTCAGAGGCCCTTGTCTTTAACACCTGATGATTTTGCCTATATGGAGCTATGTTGGTCTTGAAAACAGGAAACTTCTGGAAATTTCTAGTAAACAGTGAGTTAGGTCTTATTGTACATTTCTACGCTGTTGTAAAATTACTGTGGTGGTTTAAGTGAGAATGGCTCCTTTAGGCTCATGTGTTTGAATACTTGGTCCCCAGCTGGTGGAACTGTTTGGGAAGGATTAGGAGGTGTGACTTTGCTGGAGGAGGTGTGTCACTGGGAGTGGGCTTTGAAATTTCAAAAGCCCACATCACTCCTAGTTATCTCTCTTGTGACTTATGATTGTGGCTCTCAGCCACTGTTCCTGCATCATGCATTTGTGCGTGTGATCATGCTCCCTTGCCATGATAGTTATGGACTCTGACCCTATGGAACTGTGAGCATCAAATTAAATGCTGTCTTTTGAATGTTGCCTTGGTCCTGGTACTTTGTCACACACTTTGAAAAGTAACTAAGACACCTATAAAAGCATGAATTTCCTTATCATATGATAAAATGCTTTAGAGAGAACAGCTTTATATAATTTTTCTGTTAATTCATAACATTAACCCATTCACCTATATTTTACTTTGAGGAAGTATTTATTATATGCTGTACGAACGTCGAGTGACACCATGCCGACAGTTTGAAGTCAGCCACAGCATAGCATTTCCAGCACAGGAGTAGGTCAATGCTACCAAACAGTCCCTTTCCACCTCGTCCAGTAAACAAACACAGTAAACAAAGGGCTACAAAAATGGATGAATTTTTTTGGTCTGTGCTTATTAGTTCGAAGTTTTCAAAGAACATTTTCCCCCCATTAACCCTGTAATTACTTTGAATTACACAGAAAGGATAGCTTAATTCTTTCTTATTCTTACTCATTTTCAGATGAATGAGTTGTCCTGGCAGCTACTGTACATAATACTGTAATAATCTGTCTACTTAAAAAAAATAGTGTTTGTTTTCAACTTACACACCCATTGATTTGCATGTGTTTAGTGAGATTCTAATTAGTATATTCATTATTCCTTTTGGGGTCCATGTGTTCTGTCATAAGATACCACAGTCTCTTATAGTTTTCTTCTGGGTGTTTTGGATATAGGTAATAAAGAGTCCATGTTTGAGTGTATTTTGGATACAGGTAATAAAGAGTCCATGTTTGAGTGTATTTTGGATACAGGTAATAAAGAGTCCATGTTTGAGTGTATTTTCAAATACTTGGAGTGTGTATGTGTGTGTGTGTGTGTGTGTGTGTGTGTGTACTGCACATTTGTGTGGAGGCTAGAGGTTAACTGTGGGTGTCATTATTCAGGTGTGATCCACCTTGCTTTTGGAAACAAAGTCTCTCAATGGACCAGGGCTGGCTGGTTAAGCTTAATGACCAGTAGGCCCCAGGAACCAGTTTATCTCTGCCTCCCCAGTGTTGGGATTACAAACATGAGGCATTGTGCTCTGTGTTTTCCCATGGGCTCTGAGGACAGAACTCAGACCCTCACTTTTGTATAGCAAGTACTTCAGACCTTTCTATCTCCACAGCCCTCAAATGCTCAATTCTTTTGAAAACAAATTTACTTATTTTTATTTTTAACCAGTTTATAGGGAATCAAGTTTCATTTTTTAAACAAAAATTGTTTTTGCAGTTTCTCTCCCCTCCTCTTCCATAATCCCATATCTTGCGTGCTCTCTCAAACCTCCAGCCTCCTTTCCACTTTCCTGTCACTTGTGACCTTTGTCTTCCTTCCTCTTCTGTCAGCACCTCTTATTCCCCTCTTCTGTGTCTAGATACACATTATTATGAATACATGAACATTTATTCAGCAGCGCTCTTCTTTCCTATGACTTGCCATTTTGAACAATGGTGCAATTTCTAGACAAGTGGTCTACTACTGTATTATTTCCAAACCATTTAAAATTCTTAAGATAAGATCTCACTAAGTTGCTCAGGCTAGCCTTGAAATTACTCTGTAGCCCAGGAAGGTCTTGAACTTGTGATCCTTCTGCCTCAGCCTCCTCAGTCACCAGGATTACAGGCCTGTTGCTTCCAGGTCCAGCCTCCCTGTGTGTGTGTGTGTGTGTGTGTGTGTGTGTGTGTGTGTGTGTGTGCTTATGTGTGGTTTTTGAGGGCTGATTCCCAGAGTGAACCTTTTATAATCACAACTAAATGGCCATCCAGGAGTCTTCACCTGCTGGTGAATTCTGCCCACATTTGATGAGACTATGCATTATCTGAATTCTCTTTGGAACTATATATACACACTTTTCTATTGATGTATTGGAAATGCTACCCTCCTGCCACTTTGATTTGATGGATTCCCTTTGTTATTATCAAGATAATGATGACGAAGTGAAGGAAGAGCAGAAAGACTGATGGTAAGAAAACAAGAATTTTTCTTTTAATTTTAAAAAGGCAGGGGAGATTTGTGTAAAGCAATACTTTAGTGTGTTGAATAATTCTTTCAGTAAATACACAATTCTGTGAATTTTGACAAACGAATGATTATGTAACCAGAACTATGAGGACTGTATAGAACCATCACCCTTCAAGATTCCCTTAATCTCCTTTGGAGACAATCCTTCCCCACAACCCTCTCCTTGGAAACCATGGATGTGCTGCCCATTTCTTTAACAAATTTGAAAGAGAAACATATAAAATGTAGTTATGTATTACATGACAATGCTTTGGCTAGTAACAGCCTGCATGTGCCCCAGTGGTGCCAGCAGATTAAATGGAATTGAAAATTCCTGTCATCTGGTCCTTTTTTTCTCATTGTTTGCTTGTTTGAGGCAGAGTCTCAACTCTTGATTCTCTTGCTGAGGTCTTCTGAGTGCTGATATTACAGTTGTGAACAACTACATCTGTCTTGTGTGGTATGTTTATTATAATTTCCCCATGTTTAGATAAGTTTAGATTCACAAATACTCACTATAGTGATATAGTTCAAAAGAGCCCACATGTTAAAGGTTGACTGCTTAGAAGAAACCAGCTATTTCATAGACCTTAGGTGTGTAGCAGGTTAGACTATGTAGATTCATCTACTCATACTTTGTGGAGTTCTCATGACAATAAAATTACCTTAGCATACCTACATTTTCTGAGATGTCCCTGCTTTTAGGTGACACATTTCTGTAGTTGGTCCTTCCCATCTGACTTCTCCTTAGCACAGGACACTCAGTGTTGGTCATGGGGCTGTACATAAAAGCAGCTCACTTCTGTTCACCGCTGAGCATCGTCAGTGCATCACAGCTCCTTTTTCTACAGGTCAATTGAGGACATGCCGATTATTTGCAATTTTTGATGATTATGAGTAAAGTTGCTATCAATATTTATAGATTTCTCTGTGTATATATCATCATCTCACTAAATCAAGTGCTCTGGAGTGAGCTGTGTGGTGAGCCTGTGTCTAACTTTAAAGGATGATCACATTTTCAAAGCACTGCCTTAAATTTCTGTTTCCTGTGATCTTTGGATCAGACCGTGAGCATTACAGAGTTCTTGGGGTGATTTTCAAAGCTGTTGGGGAATGATAGAGGTGTAACAGGGTAGGGGTGGGCACATAGGGAGATGAGGGAGAGGAGTGGATTGGAGAGAGAATCAACCAAAATCATGTATGTGTGAAAATGCCATAAGAAAACTGGTTACTTTGTATGCTAATTTTAAAATAAACTAAGATAAGCAAAACAAACAAACAAACAACAAAATAAAACCAGACAAAAGGTGAGAATTCCTTTGGCTATGTTGATGCAACAAATGTACCACTTAAGAAGCCACCAGGAAAGTGTAGATGTCCACTACAGATCTTGATTCTTGCAAAATTTCTCTTGTCTGCCATGCTTGGCTTGCTTTTAAGGGGACCAGTCCAGGACTGAGTTGACATCCAACAAGTTTTAGCCAGAACCAACTAGCGCGGAGAGCTAGCTGAAGTGCCATGAGAGAAACACTTTGTTATGGTGACAATATGCAGGCAACGGCTTGAGGAGTGAGCGGTGTTACTCTGTTATAGTTCCATTGGACCAGTGGGGGTGCTGCCTCCATTCACATCACTAAGTGGATTGTTTGCCTTCCAACAGAGCAGGACTGTGGGCACCCATAGATTCTTGGGGAGGGAGGTGTGTTTTAATTCATCTGGGAATCTAAGGACTATCAGGTACCAACAATAGACAAGAATATTGGGTTTATCTAGTGAAAAGAAACTCCTGTGTTCTCCTAAAGGAACAGCTTTGGTTTAATATATATCAAAAATCTTCATGGGGGGAGTCACCCTTCTATTTGGATGGAGAACAGTAATGCAAGTTCAGTTCAGTCAAGCTGGCCTCTGCTGTGACTTCTCTATCTCTTCTAATGGTTTCAGTGGAGGATGGGGAACACTGACCCAGGCGGACTTGGTCAGAGTACTACCAGAAGTCCTGGTTCCTTTCACAGGGGGAACTGTAGGTGACAGCCACAAACTGTACATTTTGGGAAAGTTATGTACATTTAGAAAGTACATTAGAAGTTTTCACCAAAAGAAAGGATGAATGTTGGAGAAGACAGATATGTTGAATCTGACTCCAAATTGCACAGTATGTATGTGTGTTAAAACATAATGAGGCATTCCATCCCCCCTCCTTCCCTCCCTCCCCCCTCCCTTCTTCCCACCTCCCACCCTCTCTGACGGTGTTACACTCTAGCTTGCAATTCTTCTGCCTCAGCCTGGTACAAGCTGGGATTATGGGGATGTGCCACCCTGCCTGTCTCTATTTTTGTGTTTTGATGTATCAGTTAAGAAATAAATTTAATCTAAACAATGTGTGGTGCCACATGCCTGTAATTCCACAGACAAGAAAGCTGAGGGCGGGTCTCGAATTTGAGGCCAGCCTGGACTACATCATGAATTCAAGGCCAGGTGGTCTGCATAGTGAGACTTTGTTTCAAAACCCTAGAAAACAAGCAACTAAAAGGAACTATTTAAATGGAAAACAAATGGCTTAATTTCTAAGAATGTCAGAATCTTATACACATTTGCCACAATCAATATGCACATTAAACTTTGTCAGATTTTCTTGGATAGCAGTGTATAGTAAAATAACAAATGTTATTATAATTGCTAACTAGCCCAGTCCAAGCCAGAGCATTCCATGAAGGCTTCCTATTTATGAACTGGTCTTCGGGTGCCTTTGAATAAACCCTCAAGAAAGTCTAAGGACTGCCATGAAATATTTTCCTTTATCTTTTTTTGAATATTTTTATTGTTGCTATTATCTTTTGAGTAACCAGAAAATTTGTGAACTTTAATATTTAGCAGTGGTAGAGAAAGGACATAGAGGCAATCCAGATCTAGTTGGTTTCTAGTTTTGGGTCACTGTCTGAAGTTGTCTGTGTGCTGAGATGGGGTGGATGCTCTGCACTGGGGCCCCGGGTTCAGAAATAGAAGCTCTGTGATTGTGTGTCAAGTGATGGGGCTGTGGGAGCAGTGAG
This sequence comes from Peromyscus aztecus, assembly GCA_902168405.1. Taxonomy (NCBI): domain Eukaryota; kingdom Metazoa; phylum Chordata; class Mammalia; order Rodentia; family Cricetidae; genus Peromyscus; species Peromyscus aztecus. Next base: position 43,717 of record CABHPQ010162058.1, on the reverse strand, counting down.
GAGGGATCAGTCTTGTCTGGGCTTGAATGGCCTCCCCAGCAGCGTCTTTTAATGCCTTCTCAAGTTACTAACACACACTTGCTTTCTAGGGGTGAGGAAAGTGACACGCAGCTTATTTGAGAAATTTGTCATTTAAGATGAGTCCTCTGGGTGGGATTCAGCAGACCCAGGAGAAGCTCTTTGATAATTTCCAGCCTCATCAGAACACACATGATTGTGCACCCAGGCATTTCTGCCAGCCTGTAGAAACTGTCTGGAGCAGCTAGCTTCTCAGAAATGTGGGTTTCCAGGGTCACCTGACACAGCAGGGGGCTCTTCATGGCTGGGCAGGGAATATACAGGCTCAGGTTTCTCCCTCCAGAAAGCAATCAAGAAGATAGTTTTGGAAGCAAACATATTTTTGGTGGGCATGGTGTCACATGCTTGTACATAGCATTTGGAAGTTAGAGGCAGGAGGATCTCAAGTTCCAGGTCAGCCTGGGCTACCTAGTTCAAAGCCAGACTGAACCTCATAGTGAGATTATGTCTCAAAAACAAATAAACACAAACAAACAACAGGGGCAACAAAAAAAAAGCTTTCCCTCCCCTTTATTTGATACTATAGATTCATATTTTGCTCGAGCTACCTATTAGGGTCCAGGAACTTACCTTTTTCCCTTGGGGATTCAGAAAACAGCAGTGCAGAGGCCAGTTCAGTAGGAAGGAATAACCTGCTAATCAAGGCGTCTGTTTCTTAATTTTTTTAGATGTTTCTGAGTTAAATGAGTCTGAGTTATTTATCATTTCTTTTTTAAATACATGCACACATACACACACGCACATGCACACACACTCAGGCATGCACACATGCACATACATTGTACACTGGCCATGTTTGTATAGGAGAGGTGGCAAATCTTTCCAGCTGAGGCATAGCATCACAGTGTGGTTCCTGTCACATCAGCATATGCATCTCGGAGGAGCTCTATAGACAAGCAGATGCCAGAGCTCACCAGATCCATGCCATCTGAAACTGGGCCTAGCCATGGGATTTCACCCTCTAGAAGACTACAGTATACTCAAGGGTGAGAACAGCTTCCCTTATTCATGTAACTTCACAAAGAAGCATACTGAGCTTGAATATTTTGGGAATTGTAGAAGGCCACTTGGTCATAGTTGTGGACAGGATGGCACCTCGGAAGTGGAAGTGTTGTTGAGCACTCAGTCCATAAATTCACGTTCCGTGTATTTGAAAAGAAATTGGAAAAGAAAATACCTTGACTTACCGTTTTGTTAAACCAGGGGTGGGATGGAATAAGGAAGAAACTGAGTCTCTGCCACCCCCATCCATAGCTGCTGCACTATCTTAAAATATGTAGGCAGTCCAAACAGAGTCTAGAACATTTGGATAGAATAAACAGGACATTGCTAATTGGGAGCTATGCTCTCATTCTCTTGACAGTTTTTATTAAAAAAGTAAGGTACTATAGAAATTTATTTCTCTCTTAATGAAAAGAGACCTAGTGTAGTCATATGGCCAGCATGGTAGCTGGTACCCACAGTGTCAGGGAGGGGGCTCCTTTACATAGATACCCTCCATCCCACCCCACTCCCGTTTGTTCCGTATACAGCTTCTTGTCACTGTACTGACCTCAGTATGTTGTTTCCAGTCCTTGGTCCTAGATGGCTGTTGGTGTAACCATCATCTCATCTGCGTTTGGCCAAAAGGAAGGAGAAGGAACCTAGAACTCTGCCCCTCCTATTTAAGTTTAGAAAACCGTGTTACGTAAACCATGGATTATTGCTGTGAATGAATGGCCATCACCATTTTTGAATTTGTGGTTTAATAGCATGAAGTACAGTGATTGTGCAACAAATCCACAGAGCTTCTCTGTTACTTCTTTTCACAGTGTTTACAAAATGATTACGAAAAAGATGTACTGAGGTCCAGTTTTAATGGCTGCATGTTCCAGTGACATTTGGGGACAGGACCTGTATGTTTACAGAAAAAGTTCTTCAACCTTGGAGTTTCTTTTTCACAACTATTTGGTTCTGAATAAATTATGCAGATGAAGTGATTGGGTCGTTATTGGTGTAAGTGGGAGCCACTCTCTCAGAGAATCTGGTCTTCTAAATACCCCAGGTTCCTCCTAAATGACAATTAAGGAATTATTTGGCATTGGGCTCTTTTTCTGAGAACAATGACATCAATGATGTTTACTTCAGCAGTAGAAATGCTTTTTTGACAAACTTGACATAAAAGTGTCTAATTTATTAAATGTTGTCAAGGCAGTCCTAAGATTAAAGGTAGCTGCATAGGGGACACCATGTTAGTTAGCTCTCCTTTTAAGGGAGCACCTTAGAGACTGTAAAGTGGGCTAAGCTTCGATCTTATGAAAATGTCCCCACTTCTGAGGCCCTTTAAATACTTGTAAGACATCATTTAAGAGGAGTTAATCTTAAAACACCTAATTATTCCCCATTTTGGGGTGATATATTATGTACCCTAATAAAATTTGCCTGAAGACCAGAGAACAGAACAAGCCACTAGATTAAACATAGAGGCCAGGCAGGGATGGCACACACCTTTAATCCTAGCACTTGGGAGGCAGAGATCTGTCTGGATCTCTGTGAATTCAAAGCCTCTGTGGACTACATGAGATTGAATTCAGTCTAGAAGAGAAACAGAGCCAGGCAGTGGTGGCACACACCTTTAATCCCAATACTTGGTAATCACATGCCTTTAATCCTAGCACTTGAGATCTCATGTCTTTACTTGGGCCTTTAATCCCAGGAAGTGATGGTGGGGCGGCGAAAGGTATAGAAGGCGTGAGGTGACAGAAACTAAAAGCTTTTTCAGGCTGAGGAGTCCTAGAGGTAAGACATAGCCGTGGCTTGTTCCTTTGTCTCTCTGATCTTTCAGCATTCACTCCAATATCAAGCCCCTGGTTTTTTATTTAAAGACCATTTAACATTCGTGTTACACCATTTTACCCATGTCTTGGCTTAGTTTTAAGTGCTGATGAATATCTAAGGGTTCTGTCCAAATAAAGCAGCTGGTTTGTGTGCTAAGGGGGATGGGCCCTCCCAGGACTGGTCTTGTTCCCATGTAGAATGATTCTTCAAGCCCTAATCTGCTGTGGGTCTACTTAAGTCTGGGTACGACGGCGTGTGTATGAGGGAGGTTTTTGGGAAAGGTTGGCCAAAAGGAAGCCTTTGCCTAAGTCTGATCTTGTTCCCCTTTCCTGGGCAGACAGGAACCTTAGCGAGTTCCCGTGTGGCACAGCACTCCTCATGGGCTCTCTTCACGTCATTGTCCATCAGTGTGTCCCCTTACTTAGCTGTCTTTTGAGAGCCAGTGGGGAGTGATATGGTACCTTGCCTAGCTAAATGTTGTCTGTACCTCCTCAGAGAAGAACTCGAGCTGTGCCTTCATTTGAGGCAATCCCACATGTTTTAGTTAACGTTATTTTCTTCACTACAGTGAAATCTATGCATTTCCATCCTAGAAGGCATTATGAACCATTTTGCTCAAAATCCCAAGGTCTCTATCATGCTGAGCTTCATTTCATTCTGGAATCTATGAGATTTAAAGAAAGCTTCTAATTGAAATGTACATTGATGATGGGCTGTGGTGACACATGCCTTTAATCCCAGCACTCAGGAGGCAGAGACCAGCCTGGCATACAAAGCAAGTTCTAGGACAGCCAGGGTACACGGAGAACCTTGTCAGAAAAAAAAAAAAAGAAAAAAAAAGGAAAAAAAAAGAAAGAAAGAAAAGAAAAGAAAAAGAAATGTACACTGACAATTTAAGAAGTCTCCAATAGGAAACTAGAAACCACACTAATACTAGGACCATTCAAATAAAGATTTCAATCAACTGCAGCCATTTTGAGAATACTCTCTGCACCCACATTGTTGCTATATCTGCTTCATTTTGCATCCGAGGAGATTAGTGCCTGTAGTTTCCTGTGGGGGACCAGGCAGATTTGCTATACCGAATTCATTGAGCCACCAGAGCAGGGTTGGGGCCAACACACACTCAGCTGAGCTGAGGCACTCTCCCAGAAGCTGCAGGCAGGCTGGGAATGGGCTTGGTCCCTGGGGTCTCCCTGCATCAATCACCTTCTGGATGAGAGGGCTTTGGACTATCTACATGTTTTTCCTGCTTGACAGGAAACGCAAGGCAATTGTTAGCGGTGGTTATGTTTAGAGGAAATATTTATTCTATTTAAAAGCATTTCCACCGCCCATCATGGTTGGCTTCTTCTTCATCGTGTGTGGGACTTAACATTCTTTTCCTTGTCAACAAGGATTATGTGGAGGCTGAGATTATGAAGGCTCTTGGCTTTCTTTCCCCTATGGTTTTGTTTCAGAAACATAATAATGATTTTTAAAAAAAAATTGTAGGAAATTTTCATCAATAAAAGGGAACCACACTCTTTTGGGAGCAGCTGAGGTGACTCTGGGTTGGCTACTGAACTGGAGAACAGATTACAAAGCAAAGACAGAGGTCATACTTGGGTCTCCATCATCTGCCTTGTGACGAGTGATGACAGAAGCTACAAGATGCCTTTTCCTTTCTTCTTCAGAGTTAAAACCACATTTTTTTTTCACTTTTAAAAAATTGAAATTTTCAAGTCAAGTCACAAATAAAAAATTTTGGGGTGGGGGTGGGGAATGACAAGTGTTGTCTTAGCCCGAGTCTCTCCACTTTGCACACCAATGCAGATGTCCTATGCAGGGCACTGAGACAGGAACTTGTTTCTTAGGCAACCTCATCTTCTTGGTCCAGGGCCATCTCGGACTCTCCTACTAACTCGCTAATGGACTGAGAGGTCCCGGAAAAAGAGCTGGGCTCCTTCATGGGAACTGCCAGTTGTGAATGTGAACACACACGGCAATGGGTTATCTCTCTGGGGGTTAAGTTACCTCATTCAGTGTCAGCTTGTGCAGACAATGCGGGGAGGCCAGGGGCCCCCTGCATAATCCTTTTACCTGCCCCATCTGAAGTGACACTGGAATGAAGGGACACTTTGGGAAAGTATCGATTTCCTAAGCAGGTTCTGCAAACAAGCCCACAGATCCTTTGCCTAGTCATCTCACCTCCACTGCAGGCAGAAGGGAGCCAACCCCACTCCTCACCCTGCAAACAGATGATTTGCCCTGAGTCCTGTGGAATGCCTTTGTCCCACTGTTTACCCAGGGTCCTGACAGCTTCACAGAATCATGGGTTGGGAAGGGACACTTTTTCGGGTTTTTATGCCAGTTACCACATCCTGGAAGCATCAATGGTGTCTAAAATGTGTTATAAAAAGTCCCAGAAAAGTAGACAAATGCAGCCAGTACCTTGCAGTGACCCAATACTCTATCTGTCCAGCTATTTTTTCCCTTTCAATGAAGCCCCACCCTCCATTTCTCACCCAAAAAGCTATGGTGACAGACACGTAAGAATTTTATTTTCTTTTGAAAGAAACTTAGATAACAGCAGGGTTTCCATGAGAAATTCGACACAATGGGAGGGTTAGAACATTTTTTTCCAGTCAGCCTTAATGCAAGGTTGTAGAACTGAATTGGAGCCCAAAGGCAGTCCTGGGGGTAAGGTGTGGCCATGTCCCTCTGCTCCAGGGATGTCTCTGCTGCCGTTTGGACTGATTCCTCCCTTTCATCCATGTTTTCAATGGAGTAGAAACTTAGAAGAATTTACACTGAACCAACATGTGTTTACCTGCCACTTAGGCTGACTTTCAGACATCTTGGGAACAAATGGAGAGACATGTTCATTTGTCCAGTTCTACAGTCCACACTGATGCTCTGTTTTTCTCAAGCTGAATGAATCTGATAATGCTGCCTTTTTCTCCTAGGCCGTTAGGAGTAACATAGAATGCAAACCATGGCAGGACTGTGATCCTCCCCTTCTCCCAAAACCTGCTTGAACCCCACCTTTATTTTGCTCTTTCCTTCATAGTGTGCCATCCTGTGTCCTGCTCCAGAAAATCACTCCCCACTGAGTGCAGAGTACTATCAGTGGCAGTGTTTGTTTGTGGGTTTCTGTCCCTCACAGCTTCAGGGAAGCATTCTTGCTCATCTCCAGTTCCTGGCAATGGACTTGACAATCAACCTATGTTTACTGAAGTCAAGCATGAAAGATTTTTAGTGCTTCTCATGCCAGGAATTGAGAAAAGAGAGCAAGGTAAAATATACCCCATGGTAGGCATCTCAGGACACAAAGAGGCCTTTTGTTGGCATCCTGGGTCTTTGCAAGAACTACCCAGGATTGTCCGCACCTGTGGTACATGCTACTGGCCAACAGATCCAAGGAGACTCCTTTGAAAACTGTTTTAGTTCAATCATTCTCCCCTTCTCTCTACTCTTCCTTCCTTCTTTCTCCCTCCTTTTCTTTATTCTTTAATCACCCTCTCTCCTTTTCCTCTTCTCTTCCCCCTCTGCTTCCTTTCCCTCCCTACTATTTCCCTTTCTTTTCCCACCTCTCTCTTCCCCTTCACTCCCCCTTCCTCTCTCCCTCTTTCTTTCTCCTTCCTTCTTTCCTTCCTTCTTTCCTTCCTTCCTTCCTTCCTTCCTTCCTTCCTTCCTTCCTTCCTTCCTCCCCTTCCTCCTTCCCTCCTTCCCTCCATTCCAATGGAGATCATTTCTGGCTTAATGTATTAAGCCACTTACACAATAGCTATAAATTTAAATGTGTAAGAGACAAAGTGTAAGTCAAGATAAGCGGAAGCCAAAGAGGAGGATGTAACCTCAACGCCACTACAAATAATTGGTCATAGTTTGCCAGGAATCCATTTTCTCAGGATTCTAAGCACGTGCACATAAGCAGACACAGAAAGATGCTCTGTTCATGCACTTGTTCATTCTCAAGACATTTACATTTTACACAAATCTCTCAGGTCCCACTTGGGTCTTGGAGATTTGGATTCAGGTCCTCATGGGTATGTGGCAAGCAAGCATTTTACCAAGTGTAATCTCTCCCCAGCCCTTGATAGTTTTATATTAATAGAAAAGTCACAAAAGCCGGGCGTTGGTGGTGCACGCCTTTAATCCCAGCACTTGGGAGGCAGAGCCAGGCAGATCTCTGTGAGTTCGAGGCCAGCCTGGGCTACCAAGTGAGCTCCAGGAGAGGCGCAAAGCTACACAGAGAAACCCTGTCTCGAAAAATCAAAAAAAAAAAAAAAAAAAAAAAAAGACCCAGAAAAAATATTTGAGCCGGAGCGGTGGCTCAGAGGTTAGGAGCGCTGCCTGTGCTTCCAGAGGTCCCGGGTTCAACTCCCCACAGATCTACCTGATCCATAGATCTGAAAAAATAGGGGGGGGGGGCTGGAGAGATGGCTCAGAGGTTAAGAGCACCGACTGCTCTTCCAGAGGTCCTGAGTTCAATTCCCAGCACCCACATGATGGCTCACAACCATCTGTAATGAGATCTGGTGCCCTGTTCTGTATACATAATAAATAAATAAATCTTGAAAAAAAAGTCACAAATTTTATAGACAATTCAGGTATATGCGCTATACCTGCTGCTATGCCATTAAGGCATATTTGCTGAAACCAGTAAATTCATATAAACTAATCCACACAATTACTAAATTCTATCGTGAATGCAACTATACAAACAGATTCCATGATTGCTACATTCCAGGCTTTATCTGCATCACACTCTCTTTTTCCTCACTATCCCAGGATAATTCATATAACATGGTTGTTAGTTCTTCTGTCTGTAGGCTTCTTGGGGCCACAAGAAATTCTCAGATTTCTTGAGCCTTGAGAGAGCTTGGGAGGGGATCCAAACTAAAGCACTTGCTCCAATATGTGAGTAACTGTATGTAAGGATTTAATACACATGATCTGACCAGGGTTGTGTGGTTCAAATTATGTAAAATAAACCTGACTTTCCCATAGACCAAATTTTTCACATCTTTCTCTCATACCCCAATCATAATAAATTTTATTTATTGATAATTAGAATTATTATTTACATATTTAATGAAACAATACAACATTAAAAAGTTATACTTGATTAGGGCCTGTTCTCCAGGAGCTGGTTTAAAGGTGGCTTTGTGTATGCTGAGGGAGGACTTTGAAAATGACTTCAGGTTCTACTTGGTGATAGTGGTGACTTGGTCAGCTTGGACATTGTTGAGAGGAAGAATGGTGAGTTGAGTTCTTACTCTCATCATATGACTTTGAGGGCACATGATGTCATTAGGCTTTGTCACTGATGATGCTGGCCTGGACCACTTTGATGAGATAGCATTAGCCAGGGTTTCTCCCTTTTTCACACAGTTGCCAAGAATGGAATAAAAAACATTTGAGCTGCAAACTGGCCTCAAAATGAATAGGAAAATTCTAGTAACCTTGGGGAGATTTCCTTTACCCAGGCTTTGATTTTTAAAATTTTTTTCCTCCTACCATGTGTCCTGGACATTGAACCAATGTGGTCATGCTTGGTAGCAGGCATCTTTATACAATGAGCCATCTTACTAGCCCTTTTTAATTATTAGTTTGACACTTTCATACATTTCTATGATGGAATTTGTTGTCTTTTACACCCGTTTCCCTCTTTCAAGCCCTTCCCCCTCTTACTGTAACCCTTATTCCCAGCAAGTCCCCTCCATGCCTACATGTCTTCCTGTGGCCCTCTGAGCTTCAGCATGAGGGGGATCTCAATGGCCCCTCCCCGATTCCTGATGAGACATTGATGGGTCCAATTTTGTGCAGATCTTGTGCAGATAATCACAACTTGGAGTGAGTTCACAGGTCCACAGGTTGTATCATGTTCATAAGATAACTCTCTACTGCACATCTGTCCATCTCCTGGCTCTTACGCTGTCTTTGTCTCTTCTTGTACAATGTTTCCTGTCTCTTGGAGGGAATGATACAGCTGTTCCATTTAGGGCAGAGTGATCCACCATCACATATTCCCAACACTTCTATCAGTTATGGTTTTTTTGCATTCACGGTTGCACACTGAAGTAAGAAACTTCTCTGAAGAAGAGTGGGTGTAGCACTAATCTACAGGTATAAATGTATATTTAGAGGACATTTGACAGTATGATCATTTAGCAAAAATGTGGTAGTGGGTTTCCCCCTAATGGCCTCTTATATCCCTATCCATGGGTTTTCCATCAGATTTACTGATCCAGGCATGAGTCCTTTTCTTTGGAGTGGGTCTCAAATCCAATCTAAAAGTGAATGGTTACCCCCATAATAGTCATACCACTATTGTACTGAAGCAGTAGTTCTCAACATTCCTAATGCTTCAACACTTTAACACAGTACCTCATATTGTGGTGATACCCAACCATAAAATTATTTTTGTTGCTGTTTCATAATGTAATTTTACTACTGTTATAAATTGTAATGTAAAGACCTATTTTCTGGTGGTCTTAGGAGACCCCTGTGAAAGGGTCATTCACCACTCCCAAAGGTTGAGAATCACTGTACTAGAGGGAACATCTTGCTTGGCAGGTCATTATTGTAGCTTGCAGGATTTACAGCTGATTAAGACTGCTGATGACTCCCATCCTCCACCAGGTAGACTGCAGAGCACCTTCTGGCACTATGAAGCTTAACTGGACATTTCTATAGAGTACATGTATTCAAACTCTTGATTTTTCAATTATGTTTCTCAGTAAGCTTATGAAATAGATTTCTGTATGGTTATCATATATCCTCAGTTTTAGCCCCTCTCTTCTTCACTATACTCGCACCCTCTCCTAGTTTAGAGCTTTCCACTCCCAGTGTGCTCCTTCACTTTCCCGTCCAATGTATTCTAATAGCCTACCCTCTCTTAAGGTCTCTCCCTCCCTCATTCCTCTAAAGGCTCCTATCTTTCTGACCTTTACTGGCACACAGAGTTAAACTCATTATTTCTATGATACTGTGTGCAGTGTTCAGGAGAGACTAAGAGGTAGGGTTCAGAAGATGTTTTTCTTGTTTAGATTTTTGTTCAAGGCTCCAGGCCCTATCTTCAGACCTCCACTGCAAGTTGAGTTCTGCGTCAACTACAGTCGCTGTCCAGCAGTAAACTCACTGTGAAAGCAGTGTCAACTGACTTTCCATACATACAAAGAGGTGGAAGCAGAGAAAAAGTTGTAGGGAGTGAGGTATGGGAGTTTTGGTTAAAATTAGGAGAAAGAGAGAAGGGTAAAAACATGAGAGCATATGATGTAGGATAGCATCCTCACTCAGGAGGTTGAGTCATAGAGACTTTATAAACCAGGGCAGCCTTGTTCTTTGGGAGAGGTAAAAGAGTGATGACAGAGTGGGGAGCCAAGAGAAAAAGGAAGAGTGGGGGCCAGGCATGTGTGACATAAACATGGAAGAGCGATGGAGGAGGGTTGCTTTGTGGAGACTGGTGTGAGGTCACATTCTCTGTGAACTCTCTGACCTCATAGGTCAACCTGGGAACTGATATCTAGCCTCACTCTCAAATGGCAACCAGGAGCTGGACCTGGAGAATGCAAGTGTTCTTCAAATGTTGAGCTGGAGTTGGGACCAAAATATGGGTGGGATATCCAACCTGAAAGGATGAATCAATATTGAAACTAAGTACAGGGATGCTCCATGCCTCAGTGTCCAGGAGGTGGGGCCAAAGTTTGGGGGCACTGCTATAAGAAATGTGAGTCAAAGCTGGGACTGAAGTATGGGCAGAATCTCCGCTTCAAATCATGAACTAGAGCTGTGAAGTTGGCTCTTTTCTTACAGTAATGTAGTCACAAGTTTTCCTGTGTCCCACCCGGTCCTGCAGCCACTCAGACAAGTAAATACACAGAGGCTTATATTACTTACAAACTGTATGGCGTAATGGCTCAGGCTTCTCATTAGCTAGCTCCTGTAACTTAACCCATTTCTATTAATCTATAAGTTGCCACATGGCTGTGGCTTACTGGTACTTTTACATCTTGCATCTCCTGGCCGCAACTGGCATCTCCTCTACCTCTTATTTTCTCTTTCTCTCTCTCCATTTGGAATGTACCACCTAACCTTATTCTGCCTTACCATTGGTCAAACAGCTTTATTTATCAACCAATCAGAGCAACACATATTCACAACATACAGAAAGATATCCCACATCATAGTAAGTTTAATTAGATTGCTACTTGGCTTTGTTAGATATCTTCCTCATTCAGTCAGTCCTGGATGCCACTAGAATTGTTCTTACTTACAGAATCACACTATCTCTGTCATAGTTGCATTGCCAACTATCAAGTATCTCTGCTTCACCTGATAGGAAACTGATGACTGTGGCTACTCTGACATGCTTCTACTCTGCGAAGTATGCTTTTCCTTAACTCATTTGCTGGCTGCCTCATAAACCCTTTCTTTAATGTCACCTTCAAACTCATAGAAACCTCTGTCTTAGTCTGAATTTCCCATGAAACAGAGAGTGAACATCATTTATTCAGGAAGCGATCCCAGGATGCAGAGTGAGGTTAAGTGAGACAGAAAGGAGGGGGCACGGCATGAGGCTTTAATGAGCAGGAGATCCTGGAGATTGTTGTGGCTCCATTCACAAGACTGCGCAGAGCACACTTCAGAAGTATCACCAACTGAGGGGCAGGAAAGGTAGGAAGCATTTACCCCCCAATCCCATTTCTTGGGGGTTCTAGTGTGCATCGAGTTACTGAAATATCCAGTCTACCCCAGAAGTCCGATGGCCAGAGAAAGTGCTCAGGCAGAGGGTCAGAGAAGCTCTCAGAGATATTCAAGTGGCATATTCAGGATTGGCAGGTGCCCAGAGGATGTGGCAGGCCACCCAAGCATTTGCTGGAGCTGTTCTCACTGGTGTCCCCAGGAACAGAAAGTTCCAGAGAAAGAACAGACTGTCTCAGTCAATTTCACATCAAAGTAAGTTCATGTAGAGAGAAGCCTTTTCCAGAAAGCTGTAGATGAGATGGCTCCCATCACCTTCATTACAGGCCAGTGAGAATATCAGCGGAAACCAGCAGTGCTCCTTCACTGTGACACTTTCTCCTCTGCTGTCTGAAAAGAGCAGAGTTTCAAAGCATCACATGAGGTGCTCAGAACTGTATGTGTTTCCTTCGAACAAGGACGCCCAGCCACAGTGGTTGCTAAGTGACAAGCAGAGCTGCCTGCCTGGTGCTCCAGCATCCAAACTGGGTGATACAGGTCTCTTTCCACTCGCTTGGTGTTACAACTGCAGTGTGATGTTTTTCCCTCACTTCATTGTTATGGAGACAAGCCAGGAGGCAGAGAGCTGCCAATTCTGAGATTAAGTCCAGTTTTTAAATTTCTGGATAGTTTTGAGAAGTCGTGTAGAAAGTGAGAAAATGGAATATTGCACGTTTCAGAACAGCCAGGAAAACTCTCTTGCTGATTCAGTTTTGTGTTTCCAAAATGTTAAAACCAAGTCAGAAAGTAGTGCACATTTTAGCTTAAAAGTTGGTAGAATTACAAATTTGGAGGTACCAAAATTTAGATTAATAATATAAAAGACAAGAAATGTGGACAATGTAGGATTTCTATCCTAAAAATCCCTTACAATTTTTTTATTTATTTAAAAAATGAACCATAGAGTGGTAATAAAAAAAGAAGGAATAGCTTGCATGTTGTCACATTGTGATGACTAATACGTTGAGTCTATACACAGCTTTTTATCAGAAATGGAAGGAAACTTGTGGGAACATAGGCAGAGAAGTTGGCTGGACTCTAGTGAAGGCTGGGGTGTGGAATGGGGATGTTGACAGTTAGTCATACTGAGCATGGATCAGGTTAGTCCACCTGCTGTGTATAATCTTGGTCCCCACATTGTGTCTCCAAAATTTAGCTTTTTCCCCCTAGTAAATCCCTGCATGTGCTCAACATGTGTTAAGCCTGGGTTTGATTCCCAGCATGATCACTACCACCAAAGTAAATAAATAAATAAATAAATAAATAAATAAATAAAGTCACTCACAAGAATTCTAACTGTTTAGAGGCCTGGGGAAGGGAGCAAGGATTACTCTGGGGCTCCACAGAGGGCGTCGCTTTAGCATGAAAGGAATTTTCAGTACTAACTGAGCACCAGGGAGATAAATCACCAGGTGGCAGAGGAAGCATGAGTCTAAGCAGCACTGCATTCTTCCATGGAGGCAGTCACTTGGAAACTGTCAATTACATCTGTGCAAAAGGAACATCACCAGCATACTCTCAGGGTCCTCTCCATGCATCTGTATTTAGTGATATAGACCCTAAGAACATAGAACCACTTCCTTGCATGCACACTGTTGTGGCCAGCAGACTAGCCCATCATGAAGAGCTCCCACAACTCTAAGTCAGAAGCTGTTGGATTCGAGACCTGGTTATATGCCTCTCTCTTCCTTTTTATTTTTCTGACACGTGACATCAAACACCTCACCTCACTCAACGGTGGTGTTCTGCCCGGTTAAGCATGGGTAATGGGGGCTTCCTGATCATTTCCACAGGTTGCAGTGATTGTTGACATAGAAATGAATGCATGCATGGCCACGTTGTACTCTGAGAAATGCTCTCCAAGCCGAAGGGGTTAACTGGGAGCAGCTTGTCCTGAAGAGGAGGTGGGAGGATGCCTCCAACCACCCCCTGCCTGGAGTCTTGCCATATGGTGCCTCACCTTGCTCCCTTTCAAGATGAACTCTCATTCCCTAGAAAAAATTCTCAGCCTTAAAGTCACAACTTCAAAAATGTAGCAGGGACCACATTTAAAAGGTCTGGCAAATTTTTGGCTGATTTAATTTTTTTTTAACTGCACTTTTAAGACAAACCCAAATATAGAGATGAAAGACAAGAATTAAAATATACATGCAAAATAGAAAACATTAATATTTTCAAGGACAGTGAAGTGAGGAATAATCATAAGGAAACAATAAAACATGAAGTGACTGAGTCCAGATGATCAGCGCCTGGCTCCGTGAAGTTAGAGCATGTGGCTCTGCCGAAGGCCAGGGCTCTCCCACTTCTCCACAGCGGGTGGCTGCACCAGGTAATCATACAAGGTGCAACTCAGCTGGTAGAAAGGAGACTGAAGGGGCCTCTGGGGAGGGAGGGGCACCCAAATCACATTGTTTCCTTGCCCACAACTCTTTGGTTTTTTTCAGTCCGATTGTTAATCTGTTCTAACACGTCTTATGCATGGTGTCTCTTACTATGAAAAAAAAAAAAAAAACAAAACAAAACAAAAAACCAACCAGCTGAGGAGCTGAGGTCTGAAGTACCTGTGAGGTTTCATAAGGACACGTGGACTGGTTCTGTGTATCCCCCTCACTCTTCTTCATGAGTCCAAGATTCTCTCTTCCTGCCCCCAGCCTTGTTGCTCCCTATGTTACTCACAGAGAAAGAGTCTGCACCAGAGAGAATTTACAAAGGAGCCGGACGTGTGGGCACCAGCTTAGAAGATGTGGGGATGTGTCTGTCTTGACATGCTATTACAGCCCACGTCACTGGACAAGATCATCAGAGAGACCACTCCAAGGTGGAGGCCTGAGAGGCCTGGACTTGAGGCTCAGAGGGTTGGCTGGTCATTCTTGGGCCGAGTGCAGGGATGCTGAGGGAAGTCACAGGGTCAGTTCTCACAAACTGCAAAGCTGGTGAGAGGAGCCTTTGGAAGGAAGGTTTTTTTTTTTTGGTAGTATTTATTTATTATTTTATTTTATTATTTTATTTTATTTTATTTTACAATACCATTCAGTTCTACATATCAGCCATATCCCTTGTTCTCCCCCCTCCCGCCACCCTCCCCTTCCCCCCAGCCCACCCCCCATTCCCACCTCCTCCAGGGCAAAGACTCCCCGAGGACTGAGATCAACCTGGTAGACTCAGTCCAGGCAGGGCCAGTCCCCTCCTCCCAGGCCGAGCCAAGGGACCCTGCATAAGCCCCAGGTTTCAAACAGCCAACTCATGCAATGAGCACAGGACCCGGTCCCACTGCCTGGATGCCTCCCAAACAGATCAAGCCAATCAACTATCTCACTTATCCAGAGGGCCTGATCCAGTTGGGGGCCTCTCAGCCATTGGTTCATAGTTCATGTGTTTCCATTCATTTGAAATGGATGAGATCTTCATGAACAGCCTGGACATAAGTGGGGGAAATGAAGGGCGAGGGTCGAGGGAAAGAGAGCTTGGGGGAGCAGGAGACCCCAGCTGGATCAAGAACAGAGAGGGAGAACAAGGAATAGGAGACCATGATAAATGAAGACCACATGAGAATAGGAAGAAGCAAAGTGCTAGAGAGGCCCACAGAAATCCACAAAGATACCCCCACAATAGACTGTTGGCAATGGTCGAGAGACAGTCCAAACTGACCCACTCTGGTGATGGGATGGCCAAACACCCTAATTGTCGTGCTAGAAACCCCATCCAATGACTGAGGGATCTGGAAGCAGAGATCCATGGCTAGGCCCCGGGTGGAGCTCCGGGAGTCCAATTAGCGAGAAAGAGGAGGGTCTATATGAGCGAGAATTGTTGAGACCAAGGTTGGATAAAGCACAGGGAAGGAAGGTTTTCCCCCCCATCTACTGGCACTTAGGTGAAAGCTTCCTAGAAGAAGTGATTTTTTTTTTCTTTATAAAATGAAAATTTGGAACTCCTTGCTCATGAATTTTTAGAGGCAGATCGTGTCCACAGGAAGCAGCCACGTTTACTTCTTGCTAGCCTCTGCTGAATGCCTTGTTAATAGCAAGCCAGTGCCTCACCTGACACAAGAGTGTGAGGTAATATGCTTCAGGGGAGGAGGGTGGTGGGGCTGGGAAGGGAAGGCAGCCGACATGGCGTATCTGGCTGTGTCACCCCTCTGTGGGTGACTGGAGCTGTATCTGGGTTAAGCTTTGGAAAACAGTGGCAGTTATCCACTCAGAAGGGACAATGGAGCCAGGATATCTGTCTGGTAAAAGCAGATGCCCAAATGGAAAGGATGGAGCCTAAGGAGGGCCACTAACGACATCAGCTGTGGAGACAAACCTGTCTGCATTCTAGGAAGAGGAGCCGTGGAGGCTTCTGGGTAAGCAGGGGCAGCACGGCTGGCATCTATCCCATGCAAGTCTTTAGTGAAATCCTCTCTCTTTCTCCATTTCTTTGATTTTTTTTGTACCCTCCCTCCTTCCCTTCCTCCTCTGATCATCTGCCTTCCTTCTTTTCTCTCTCTCTTTCTCTCCTCCCTCCCTTTCTTTCTTTCTTTCTTTCTTTCTTTCTTTCTTTCTTTCTTTCTTTCTTTCTTTCTTTCTTTCTTTCTTTCTTTCTTTCCTTCTTTCCCTCTTTATTTTGCTCCCCACTCTCCCTCTCCTTCCTTCCTTATCCCTCCTTCCTTTCTACAATGTGGAAATTGAACCCAGGGTCTTGCACATACTACATAAGTGCTCTATGACCACCAACCAACTCCCCTTTAGACAGGGTTTTACTATGTAGCCATTGGCTGGCCTAAAACTCATTATGAGACTAGCTTGGCCTTGAGCTCACAGAGTTCAACCTGCTTTTGCCTCCTGAGTGCTGGAATTAAAGGTGTGCACCACCTTGCCCCATCAAAATATGGTCTTTTTTTATTTTTATTTCAATCGTACATATTTGAGGGTAATCATGTGGTATTTTGATATGTCTATCTAGCATACATTGATCCAGTCAGGGTGGTTAACACTCTTTTTCTTTAAATATTAAGAAGTATCTTTGGCTGGGCAGTAGGGATGCATGCCTTTAATCCCAGCTCTTGGGAGTCAGAGGCAGGGGGATCTCTGAGTTTGAAGCAAGCTTGATCTACAGTGCAAGTTCCAGGACAGTCAGGGTTACACAGAGAAACCCTGTCTTTAAACTAAACTAAACTAAACTAAACTAAACTAAACTAAACTAAACTAAACTAAACTAAAC
>CABHPQ010162058.1:0-15989 GCA_902168405.1 Peromyscus aztecus | reverse complement strand
CTTCTTCTTCTTCTTCTTCTTCTTCTTCTTCTTCTTCTTCTTCTTCTCCTTCTTCTTCTCCTCCTCCCCCTCCTCCTCCTCCTTCTCCTTCTCCTTCTCCTCCTTCCTTCTCCTCCTCCTCCTCCTCCTCCTTCCTCCTCCTCCTCCTTCCTTCTCCTCCTCCTTCTTCCTCTTCCTCCTTCTCCTCCTTCTTCCTCTTCCTCCTCTTCCTCCTCCTTCTCCTCCTCCTCCTTCTTCTTCCTCCTCCTCCTCCTCCTCCTCCTCCTCCCCCTTCTTCTTCTTCTAACAGGGTCTCTCCCTTTCTCAGTAGTGGAGGCTGGCTTGACCCTCCTGGCACTATCGGTTCATGCCAGCACACCTGGCTGAGACCAGTGTTAATGAGCTGCAGTTCAGCAGAGAGCTGAGAGACCCTTAAAAGTTGAGCCATCAGTGAAGCTGGTGCAGAGAATGATCTGGCCACGGCTCTTCCATTTCCCCACATGTTGGCATGTCCTTTCACTGAAGTTGATTGCATTGTATATTAAAGAGCTCATCTCGTGTGCACAAGTGTACACAAGTGCACACAGGTGGACCTCTCAACACACAGAATTAAGAGAAACCCCTGCATTTACAAATTTTCTTTGTAAGTGAAGTTTTTTTTATAGTCTCCACAGCTCCAAAATTCTGTGATTCCCACATTTTGCAAGCTATAAAATAGTGACATCAATAGTATGTGTTTGCTGTCCTTGAAGGTCCCACTGGGAAAGGTACACAGAGCATTATAGATGTTCTCTAAAAAATGCACAAATGGAGAAGGAACAGAATCAAGCAAAAGAATGGTTTGAATAACAACATATTGATAACAGATAGTATGGACTTGATTAGAATCCAGAAGACTGAACAGAAATGCATTGTTTGGAATGTGTATGCTTTGGTCTCAGTGAAAATATCCGGTTGCAGAGATATTTCATGTGGTTTGAACTAACAGGCAAAAAATTAAAAATTCATTGGTCTCTGCTAATTCATGTAATTGTATATTTTGGAGGTAAACACAATGGCATACGTTTGCTGTAATGGAACTGATTGGAAAAAGATCTCCTGCAGGAAATTTATTGCTGGTCATAAGATTTCTTTGGTTTAGAAAACTGCTAGGTTTGGTAAAATCTGCAGCACCAAATGAAAGTCTACTTTAATAAAAAAATGTGGATCCGAGAATTGTGGTTTTTTTCCGAAGAGGCCATTTGATCCATTAAAATTGCATTGGTTTATTCTCCATGCTGGCTTTTCCTAAAATCCCTCAGTTTGTTGTGTGTAGTCAGTACTTGACAGGTATTGCTCTAGTAATGCAAAAAGACCTGTCCTAATCCTTAACATGAATCTTACTTGTTCCTGTCTAAGGTTCTCCTAACAGAAAAGCCAGCAGCTTCTTTTGCTTTTATAGAGACAGAAAAGTAGTCATCTCACTGTTACAGAATCTACTTGGCATCACTGAGCTCTTAGGGTTGGAAAAACAGCTACAGAATTAGATCATGCAGCCTGCTTGGCCCGAGTCTTACCTTCAGAACTCCACCGTACTCTGTCTGGGCCAAGTTGAACTGTATTCTCAGTGGGGACTCTGCAACTGTCGCTAGAACAGGATGCCATGGTCTAATTGGCCTTATTGTTAGGAAATTGTTCATAAAATTAGGAAACTCAGAGTCAACAGAGAGCCCTGGCGGAGCTCCTCTTGCACAGGGCATCGTCCATGTGGAACCAGTTACTGAGAAGAGTGACTGAGGTGAAGGCACAGATGCATTCAAGAGACTCCAGGGTCATTTCTGACATGGCAAAAAGAAGGAGGCCAGCAGGAAGGTAGGGTTGTAGTGCATTTGGGAAGGACAGACATGCAAATCATTTTGCCTAGTCAGGCCTTTTTTTTTTTTTTTTCCTTTCAATTTTGTGGAGTGTTTCCAATGAACGAACATTTTGCCACTTATCCTTATCTATTTGGGGTCAACAGTCACAGCAGGGTCTAAGATCCTATCACTCTCCCTGGGGCACAGAGGCTGAGGGAGGGGGTTATTTTCTGAATCCAAAGAGGAGAAACCAGAGCAGGAGACACCAAGTTAGACTCTAGCACTCTCAGCATGCCCCACTCACTCATCACAGAGACATAGGACCCCAGTGCCCTGAGTTTGCTAACTGTGTTTCCATCTTGCTTTAAATTTGGGTAGGGCACTGAGGAGCAGCTTTGCCACAGACTGGCTTCACCTTTCTTCTTTGTTGCTCCAGTGTTGACAAGTGATAGTTTGAGTTATTAATTTGCTTGGACTGCAATGACAAAACACCGCAGATGAGGTGGCTTACAGGAAGTCAGTTTATAGTTCTCAGACCAGAAGTCCGTGACCAAGGTGACAGGATTGGTTTCTGCAAGAATTTTCTTTTACTTGTTATCTCTTCTTGTCTGCACACAGTATCTCTTTGTCTCTCTTGTTTTCTTAACTAAGAAAAATTTAAGCCAGGCCTGGTGACAAAAGCCTGCAATCCCAGCACCTGGGAGGTGGAAGGGGAGGCAAGTGGATCAGGAGTTCAAGGTCAATCTCAGCCTTATAGTAAATTCAAAACCAGCTTGGGATACATGAAATCATAAAACCAAACCAAACCACATAAAAAATGAGTGTTTTTGAGAAAAGCTCTAACTATGTAGCCCAGGCTAGCCTTGAAGATAGGATCCTCCAGTCTCAGCCTCTTGGGTGCTAGAGTTTCAGTTGAGAACCATTAGCTATTATTTCAGGTTCTCTCTCTCTCTCTCTCTCTCTCTCTCTCTCTCTGTGTGTGTGTGTGTACTTGTCTGTCTCTCTGTTGTATGTTTTAAAATCTTCTCACAATGATATTACTCACATTGGATTTTGCTCAACACATTAGACCTCATTTGACTTTAAAATTAATTTTAAAAATCCTCATCTCCAAATACAGTTATATTATGAGGTTCTGGTCTTAGGACTTCAACAGGAATTTTGGGGACCAAAATGCAGCCACAACTCAGTGGTTGAGTATGTAAAAGGAAAACTAGAAAGGTCTTGCTGCAGTGCCAAGGGAGCGAACAAAAAGTTGCTGGGGTCTAGTCAGGGGCTTTGAAAGAAGGTGGAGCTCCAGGCTCTCATTACACAGTGCCTACAGGTCTGAGAAACCAACCAATAAATCTTCAAGTGGGTCTCTTGGAAGCTGAAGACCCCTTTCCCTGCCTGGGCATCACAGACTCAGAAAGAAGGAAGGAATGCAACAAGGGAGAACATTAAATGGTGAGAAAGCTGCCTTGGCTGGGATCTTGAACACCAACTGTTTTAAGTAGGAAACTGTAGGAGCCAGATGCTGCAGTGGACATTAGAGGAGGGAGCCAGGAACTCCGCAGCACTGGCTAATCCTGCAGGACCCAGGATTTATTAGTATAGAAAATGGCTCTAGACATGGGGACCTTTTCACCTGTGACCACTAGGAGGTTCTGGGCATTGTTTTGCTCTGATGACGGTCCACCCCAAAACTGGAAGCCAGAAAGCTAAACTCAAGTACAAGCTGTGTCTCTGGCCTCTTGCCATATTGAGGATTCCTGACATGGCTGTCTGTCTCTATTTCACTGATGTCTGCTATTTGGGATTTTTCTTCTTAAGCTTACACATTTGTTCAAGCAGGAGTTAAAAGAGAAGTTCAAGGGCAGGCAAGATGGGGGATAGGAGTGGTCCAGACATATAAGGGAAGGTAGGATCTGTGATGTCTACGCTTTCAGTGGATTGTTCCTTAGTCTCCTCATATTCTTTGGGTCCCTAAAGTGAAATCATTTGTAGGATGAGATGTAGTGGCAGCCCACAAGTGGAGTCTGGTCCTGAGATATTGGCCTGTGTACTTGAGTGGCCTCCAGTAGACTGCTCATCAGGCTGTGCCTTACTACTGCCAGCCATTAGGCCACTGGTTAAAGGGTTTATTATTGTACAATCCCCTATTAGTCCTTGAAGCTATTCAACCAAGTTTTGTCTGAACTCACCCAGGAGGTATTTCCATTTTCATCAGGTTCCATATCCATCCTATGAAAAGTTCAGCTTGGGAACACAGGACTTCAATAGGGCCCTCCAGTTACATCTAGTTATCTGTGCCCAAGTGAGGCTTTCCATGGTTACTTGCCCCCTCAAAATGAACAAATTCAGTTAGTTGGTAGCATGAGAGATAACAGGAAAAAAACAAAGAAGCTGGTTAGTTAAAAACTGAAGTTTAGTGGTAGCAGCCAGCTTTGAAGTACATGTACCATCTTACAAATCAAGGTACAACTTTAACCAGTCTTAGCTATTCTTCCGTTTCTTAGAACAAGGTCAGTCTTCACAATCCTACGAAACTGTAGCATTTCACATGACTTGTCTAGGGGATTTTGTGCAGACTTACGGGAGCAGCTTGGGGGCTGGCCTGCAGTAAGTGCTCAGGCCTACCTTTTGATTACTATTGGTATCACAGCTGTTAACATTGCTGCTGTACATTAAAATGCTTTTGGGGTTGAGATTTCCCCTCCAGAAAGTAGAGTCTTTGCAAGAAACCCAGAGAGGCAAGGAAGCTCTTCATGTGAGTTCTTCAGCATGAGGGAACCTGAGAAGGGGCAGAAAAGAAGAGACCCTGAGGCTAAGGGGGTGAGACTCTCATCTTTTCATCGGGTGAAATCAGGAAGTGGCCCAAACCCCACAGATTCCTGGTCCTTTGAGATTTTGCTGCCTGTCTTATCAACCACAGTTGAACATAAATTAATCTTGGGAACATACAGATGTTTACTTGTGTCTTGCAGCCATTTTATAGCCTAAATTTCTTCCAGAAATGGCTGTGTTGCTGACTTCCACTTTTCTTGGACTCTTGCAGAATCTGGGGTTTCTGAAAGGGACAGGAGGCCTGTCTAAAAACAGTAATCACACAGAAGAGAACTTTCTGGAAGATGAGCTGCAGTTCCTTAGCTTTGAAGGTGTCCCCAATGTGTTTTTATTTATAGCACTGCAGTCAAATACTTGGCAGGTTGACTCCGAAGAAAATTGCACTGGGACAAGGGAACAGTAAAGATGGTTTGTGAACTCAGTGCGTCTGTCCTCTGCCGAATGCATCTTTATGGGTTTGGATCCAGTGTGCCTTCCTTAACATCTCAATGTCTTAATGTTCATCCTAGCACACCAATGTGACTGTGACGTTAACAAATGAGGAAGACAGAAAATAGTCCAGGGCAATGTCCATGCTTTGAGGAAACCCGAAGCAGCAGCTGGTTGAGCAGAGTATGGATGTGTTGCTGCATCCAAGTAGTCCAGAATGATTTACTCACATGCTTTAACTGCTCAATGTCTGTTGTGAGGTAAGTACTGGCCATGGGCCTATGTTCTTATGAGAATCCTCTGGTTTGAAGGAACAGAACACCAGTTTTGAACATGCCCATGCATCAGGCTTTGTTTTTGAAGGGGCACAAAGAGAGCACAAGGAAAGGAGAGCAGCTGAGGCAAATGGGGAAATCAATCCTAGGAACAGGGAAACCACCAGGAGCTTAATGGCTGTTCTTACTGTCTGCTTTGCCTTCTTTGAGTGACTTTTAGCTCTCTGCCTCTTTCTAAAGCCACATGGCATATCTTTTCTCCCTATGCTTGTTCTGGCCCTGCTTCCTTCTGTAGAACCTCTATCTGAGCCTATTCATGCTGCTATAACAGAAAGCAGGCCAAGTACTTTAAAAACAACAGGATCTATTTATCACAGTTACAAAGGCATGCAAGTTAGAGATCAAGGGACCAAGCAAGGTGCACATCTGGAGAGTGTTTGCCTGCATCTTTGCTTGGTGGAAGGATGGAAAGGCAAAGAGAAAGGCATGAACACAATGTCCTCAAATGGCGGAAAAGCAAAAAGTATTAACCTTTCACCCCTTCAAACTCATTCATAAAGTCTTTAATCCATGAGTGTGGGCTCTACCCTCATGATTTAATTCCTTTCCCCAAAGGCCCCACCTCACAATACCATTGCACAGGAGATTGAATTCAACATATATTTTTTTGGGAGTGCGCATTCAAGTCACAGTATACACCTCCTCTGTACCCACTAGAGGCTAAACTGATTACCTTAGTCATGGGGTATCTTTTGCACTTGGGAGCTGGCAATCTTGGCTATGGTCTTGGATATTTCAGGTTTTGGCCTCAAGAGTGAGCCACATGTTACTAGGTATTTGGTAATTAGTCCAAAACTTGCCATCTTCTCCTAGCAGCCAATCATGCTCCATTTGAGGAAGTAGAAAGTAAGGCATGTGATACAAATAGAGCTCCTGAGACATGTGTTGCCTAAAGCCACTGAGACTGAAGCTATAGTGTGGTAGGCAATCCTCATGTCTTCTAAATGGCCGTGAGATTCTTGCTATTGTTTGGCACTTAGGTCCTTCCCATGAATCTCATTGCTGAAATAATTTTGAAATCATCTTGGGCCTGATGACCTAATCAAAAAAGTGATGAAGTTAAATGCCCTATAAGTCAGGTCATTTGAGAACTTGTCATACATAGATAGGCCAGGTGAGGAGGCTGAGAGAGGAAGATCTCAAGGTCAAGGCTTGAGTGAGTTGAAGATCAACATAGGGGACTATTGGTGAAATTATTAAGGCCACTCCACGTAGTTAAAAGGGAGGTTTATTTTGTGCGGTAACTTACAAGTGAAGGGATAGTTTACAGGGTCTGGAAAAGGTGTGGCGCAGTCTGGCAGTGTTCTCTGGAGAACTCTGCTCAGTCTACCTCCAGCGTCCAGGGTCCAGGAACCAAGAGGGCCGGTGCATCCGGATCTAGGGTCTTCAGGGTCCTCCCTTGGCCCCACCTTGTAGGCATGACAGTTACTGAAGCCTCAATGGGGGTTGGAACTTCCAGATCAAAGCTGGAATGGCTACCCACTACAGGGGATTTTATGAAACCTTGTCTCAAAATAGAAAATAAGGAGTTCTGGGGATGCTGCTCAGTGGCAGAGTGCTTGCCTAGAGTATGCATGTATGGGGCTTTGGTTTTGGTTCACCATACTGCAAAAAACTAAACAGAACAACAAGAACTTCTCATTTTCATTCAAAGACACTCTGGTTATCCTCATTTTTGCATAAGGAAACTAAAGTGTGAGGAGGCTGAAAAGAATCACCAAGGATCTAATGTGAGTGTAGAGCTGTGACCCAAACCATTGCAGCTAGCCTGCAGAGCTCCCCTCTAGCCACTTCATACCCTACCCATGATGGTGTGAGTAGAGATGAGCTGACTTATAGCCAGCAATATCTTGCCTTATTCTTTGAGTCCTTGCTCCCTGAGTGCCACAGTGTCACCACACTTCCCTGAGATACATGGTAAATGGGCAATGAGGATCTGTCTGGACAGAGGTGGGATCTACATGAAAGGGTTATCCAAGAGCACTCTACTCTTTAGATGCAGACTGTAGTAAAGGCTAGGCAATGGGCCAGATTGCAAAGGGGATAAGAATTGGAGACAGGGTCAAGGAAACAGCTAGAAAGTAACTCTGAGTGACATAGATTAAGGAGGAGCTATTTTTCTCCAATATTAAGAAAGTCTGACCACATACTCAGCCTAGTGCATCAAATTCTAGTCTTCTTGATCAAGGCCAGGCACCAGTGGTGCCTACCTCCCCCTGTTTCTCCTCCTTTCATTCCTCCCCCTCCCTTCTCCTCCTCCTTTTCCTCCTTCCCACTCCTTTTCCTCCTATTTCTCATGCTTCTTGTTCTTCACCATTCTAGGAATCAAGCCCAAGACCTGAGAGGTATGTTTCCACCAAGCACTGAAGTGGTGGAACTCACATGGTCTGGAGGTAGGCCTGAGTTTCATTCAGGATGAGTGTCCCTGTTCTGTCTTGACTCCACATAGGCAGTTTCCCTGGGACTGAGATGCCATAGGCTTCTGAGGAAACTTTTACAGTATGTGCTTGGAAGTTTTGCCAGTAAGTTTTTTTTCTTATATGATCTTATAGAAGAGATTGTCCTGGAACCTTGTAAAGATACTAATGAACTGGCCAAGAACAAGATCTTAACTCACTTCAGTAGTACCACTGCCACAAACTGTAGAATTTATTTTAGTGATGACTTTCGGGGTTGTTCTGTCATGATGACATGCAAAATGAGATAAGGAAAAAATAAGCAAATGCATATATGCTCAGGGTTTGATTCACAGCATGTGTGGGTATTCCATATGCCTCTACAACAAATCATAGGAAATCTGATGCTCTTCAAATTCTCAGAGTTCAAATTTACTTGGTTACAGTGCATCTCCAGTGGCCTCTGATCCCTCTTCCGGATGCTCACTCAAATGAGTCTTAGTAGATTGTTTTCCACACTCAGTTAATAATCCTAATGTTCAAGAGTATAGAATGCAGAACAGCTTTTGGTTTACACACTGTAATGAATACAAAGGAATAAGGGCTCCAAGCCCTTGCAGCAGGCAGTTCCCATGGTACTCTGAAAATATCTCTGTACTTATTCTGCATTCCCAGAATGTCGTACATTATTTGGAAGCATTCAGACAATGACTGAAACATTCCCTTCAGAGGACATAGTTTAGTCTAGATGTAACTTTCTTTTTGTAGTCTTATCTAATTATGCCATCAACTTGTAGCTATGAGAGAAAATGTCTTTTCCAGTAGGTATGCAAGTGCACTTACTATAGCCACCTTTTCTCTTTGGTGGCACCTGTGTGTTCTAACTCTGCATTAGTCAGTGTGGGTGTTGAAGAGAATTATCACATTTGGCTACTTTATACATCATTTATATCCATGAAGAAGACTTTCTCAGTGGTTTGTAAAGGTAAATCTAAATTTTTGAGCAAGAAGGAACCAACTAAATTTCTCATTTTGAGGTGAGGATACTGAGGTCACTCCACTCAGTGACTTGATCAAGCTCACAAAGGTCTGTCTGAGTAAAGACCAGGTGAAGAATTCTCTGAAGTAATAGGAGATTTTATGGGACCTGCAAGCTTCTGGCTCTTCGTTGCCTTTCCTACACCTCTACCCACCCCCACTTGCCAATCCAGCCCTCTTTGGCTTAATTATTTACTTCATTAATTCATTTTCCCCGGGAATCTTATAAGCCTACCTGATTGTTCCCTTTCCTTATATTCATAATTACTCTGGATGAAATGAAATTTACCTGCAAGTTCCTAATGACTTCATCATATAATTTTTTTTCAATAGCCAAGAAAAGAAATATTGTCTAGTAGTATCAAGTTCCAGGGCCAATGGGAAAAAAAACTATTTTTGAAAAAGACCTTAACCAGGCAGGGTAGGTCACATTTTCTAATAGTACTTGGGATGCTGACAGAGAAAAAATGTTTTCAGTGTGAGGCCAGTCTATGCTTCATAATAAGTCCTAGGTTAGAGTGAGCTACAGTCTCTCTCTCTCTCTCTCTCTCTCTCTCTCTCTCTCTCTCTCTCTCTCTCTCTGCTTATTTTTATCACCAAAGCTTAAATACTTGAACAATACTTATTAAGAATAATAAACTTTGGTTAATACTTATTAAGAATAATCATATAAAATCTCCCACAAGGTTGTTATGGAGCCAAAGTGAGTTAACTCATATGAGGCCTTCATGCTAAGACCAAGCCTGTACTAAGGGCTTGATGTTGCTGATTAAAACGGTGTCATCCACATCCATGATTTACACACTCAAATGTTTTTGTATCTTTGTTTATAAAGGGAATTTCTCAAACCTTCTCTTGTGGCTGTTTTGAAGAATATGATGACTAGTTCTTAAATGTGGCTGCCATACTGTGCTGTAGAACATTCAATTGATTTTATTTAGTTAAAAATTTTAAGCTGACCACCAACCTTTCTATTCCTATTTTTCTCTCTCTTTCTCACACATCCTGGCCCCTGGTACCCTTGTATTATTCTTTGCTTTCATTTGTCAAGGTTTCAACTTCCACGGAAGAAGGAGCCCATGTGGCATTTGTCTTTCTGTTAATTAATTTAACATAATACTCTCCAAGTTCATCTGTGTTGCCTCAAGTGACAGGGCTTCATTCTTTCTTATGTCTGACTATATTCGACTGTGTATGAATGTCCAACATTGTTCTTATTCCGTTGTCCATCTTTGGATACCCACGTTGCCTCCATATTGACTATCATGGCAATGCTGAGATAAACACAAAGAGTAGGTGTCTTTTAGACATACTGATTTAATTTACTTTGGAGTTTTAGCCAGTAGCAGGATTGTATTGGTCTATTTTAAGTATTTCGAGGAGCCTCCCTGCTGTATTCCATAACTGGTGAACAAACTTACATATTCAATAGTGTACGAGAGCTTCCTTGTTTCCACATCGGAGTCAGCACCCACTATTATTATTTTCTTTTTCATGTTAGGAATCACTAGGGTTTGCTCCCCAGGCTTTGACCCCAGGGCTTGTTGTGAGAATTGGAGACAAGGGAAAACTGCGGCTACAAAGATAGAATAAGAGAAAAAAAGGGAGCAGAAGCAAGGAATGGACAGAGGGACAAAGAAGCGATGGGAAGCAGATGGGAGGCAACCATTGCTGCTGGTAATGTTTTCAAATGGAATCGAGCAGCCTCTGCTGGAGCTTCCAGCACCTTCTGCATTATTCTGTGCACTGTGGTTTTTATTTGAAAGATAAATTATGACATTCATTTGTGCAAATTTATCTGGAAAGAGCTACAGACAGTGTTGCACACTTTTTGTTTCCGGCATGAGAAGTTCTCCAGAGTGGGTTACTAATCCCTCCTCTGCTCCCCAGCTCTGTCTTGGACATTTGGATTTCCGATTAACCAGCAGATGTAGGGGAAGAACGGCTGGCCTGGCCAGAGAGGTCCCGCATGACCACACATGTGCAAATACTGAGGCTCACAAATCATCTTTGTGAACTCAGCTGTGGTTCATGTGAATCCCACTTCTGCTGCCTGCATCAGATGTCTAAGAGAATTTGCAAGCAAGATGGAACTCGGTCAGGAAGGCAAGGGAAGAGCCAACAGAGTTGACTAGAGGGAAGAATTTGACCGTTTTCCGGCACTGAGCTTCTCCATAAATGTGATAGTCTTGGGGACTGACTGCAGATGGGAGGTGCTGACTGGAAAAGTAGAATAGAAAACACAGCCCTAAGTGGATTAGCAGCAGCTGAATGAATACCAAATGCAGGAATCCTCAGACCTAGTAGAAATCTAGTTGGCAACAAGATGGTTTTTCTAGACATAAACATGTCCCTTCCCTTCTTGTGCTATATTCTTTTAAAGTTTCAGGGGAGCAAATAAAAGGTTCATGAGTTTCTCAGACATCAAATAACTCTCAAATATGCCAACAACATTAGAATGAAACATAAAATCACAGCCCAGATTTAGAGCCTGTACTGAAGGAAATATAAAGAAGAGAAGGATATGCATGTATGAGGTTTAAACAGGTTGACCCCACATATGAAAAACAGCATGGTTCTGGAGAGAATGCTGGGCTAGGGCAATTGACTTTAATTAGGCAACAGCAACACCCTCCTTTGTCTTCAATAACACTGAGGTGGAAAACAGGCTTCAGTCACTGCCTTCAGTTGTCCAGGCAGGGAAGGGGGCTAGTCCTTAATCTCAGCCTACAGGATAGAGGTGAGGCTGCCTTGGTACAGAGCTCTGATATCTAAGCAGACTAGTCAGTCAAAGTCCAATGGATGCCTGGGAGTCTTTGTGGAGGTGTTGTGTTAACATTTCTGGGGAGATTGGAGCAAACATTTATTCACTCTAGATAGGTCACCAATGACACACCAAGTGTGATTTCAACAGATCCAACTTGGTAAACTAAGGACTTACTTATAGAAGAGAGGTGAGGGGTTACTTACAGGAGTGTGGTTGACCCTCAAAGTAAATACAGCACTGCAAAGTCCCACACGACCATGGGCGATGACCTGGTAGAAGCACTATCATGAAGTTGTCCTTTCAGGTACTCTTCCACACTCTATATACTGTAGTATCTCCTGAGACCACAAGTAGTGGAGCTGGGACAGAATTACATAGAGTCTGCAGGGGGTGCAGGAGGAAGTGCCTGAATTCAAGTGAAAGAATCTAGTGTCCTCCCTCATCTCTTCCTTCTACCGGAGGATATCAACAGACCTGATCTTGAGGGTCCCTTGAGACTAGTAACAACTGCTCTGAGGAAAATGGAAATGGCTTTTATTCTTGGAAGACAGCATTGCATGATAAGGATTGTTGGCCACCTCTGAATCTCAATTTTTGCATACTTAATATGGGGGAAATCAACCCTCTTCCACTATGTTTGTGTGATAATTAGGTGGGAAAGTATATGAGAAGTGCCTACAGGTGCTGTGGGATGTTCTGTATGACAAATATGTTGTTAATAAATAAAGCACTGATTGGCCGGTAGCCAGACAGGAAGTATAGGTGGGACTAACAAAGAGGAGAATTGAGGGAACAGGAAGGTGGAGCAGGAGACACTGCCAGCCACTGCCAGGACAAGCAGCATGCAAAGATGCTGGTAAGCCACAAGCCATGTGGCAAGGTATAGATTTATAGAAATGGGTTAGTTTAAGATATAAGAACAGTTATCAAGAAGCCTGCCATGGCCATGCAGTTTTTTAAGTAATATAAGCGTCTGAGTGATTATTTTATACGTGGGTTGTGGAACTGCGGGGCTTGGTGGGACCTGGAGAGAAGCTCTCCAGCAACATACAGGTAGTGGCTATCTAGACGAACACTATTCTGAGGAACTCTCTGCATTGATCAAAGTGTCAGATGCTCTTATCATTAGATACACACAGCTACCAAACACTTGAAGTGTGATTAGTGCTTATTAAGGAAACTAAATTTCAATTTTATTTGATTTATGTTTAAAAGGTCCACATGTAACTAGTGGCTGCCATCGTGGAAGCACAAGTCTGTTCAATATGACGAATGCTTGTTTTGATGAGGATCATACTGGTTCTGCTTTCTCAAGTTGAAGTAAAAGGTTATGCTCAGGATGGATGTATCTGCACCTCATACTTCTTGGATGGGATCAGAAAGCAAGCCATTGTATTGGCCAGTCATGTTACCTACCCAGGTATGATTTGAGTTTGGATCTCTTTTGACTCTGTCTTCTCCCAACTAATTAAGAGGTAACTAGGGAGAAATGGCAGCCTAGACAGAAACACTAAACACTTTGCCTCTCTGTCGGACCAGTTTCTGTGCTCTGTGACTAATGTTTCCACTTGGAATGTTTGTAGGATGACCTAGAATTGGTGGCGATTGAGATGAACCTTCAGAATGGTGTTGAACTTGAAAGAACCAGAATGTACCAGAGGAGAGCACAAATGATAAACAAGAAAGTACTATGTTGAGGTTGAAAGAAAACCAGAATAGCCTGGAGGGTGAAAATTTCTGGGGAAGGCAGTCACTATACAGTATTCCATGCTATCTATGTCCAAGTCTTTACTTGAAGGCTCTCAGGCAAATGCTACGTTAGCAGATGAGGCTCTCTGGACTGACTAAGCACTGTTAATGTGGTACACTGATGTCATCCAGGCTGACTTTTAATAATTTTTCCATTTGAGTGCACGCATATCTGGAGTTTTCGTCATATATTGGCCAAGGCAACAACCAAATGGGTTGTTGTTCTTGTCTACTCATACAGATTAGTCTTTTAGTACACTTTTCAATAAGTTGTATTACCATATTAGCATCTAACAGATTGGTCAGAACTGCAAAGTTCACACCCACAAGACTCATCTCTTCACTCTTTATCCAGCACCTCTGTTTCATGTAGTCTCAACTCTGCAAATTGCTTGAGAATCCTGCTTCTAGCCTCTTAAGGAAATAAAGAAGAGAAGACCCCTGATTACTGACATTGTATTCCAAGGTCACAGGACACAATGCAATTGGCTATTTAATTCATTAAATGATAGAAATACTCTTGCTGGTAACATTGATGTGACAATTAAACCACTTTGGGTGAAAATTATCATTTTGCAAAAGGAGAAAGAAACATGAAGGAGAAGAAAGAAAAAGAAAGATGAGCAATAAATGGTAGCAGGAGTAGAGGCCGTGGTAAGCAACATGTGGGACCCCAGCTTTCCTCAGCCAACAAAGAGGAGCTTCTCAAGGAGAGATGAGCAACAGTCACATGAGAAACAATATGGCTTTCTTTTGGCATGGTCGGAAAAAAAAGATCAAGAAGGGAAGTGAAGAGATTCCTACAGAGCCTTGCAGGGCATGGATAAGTGGCCAAGGACGGGGATGCCTCTCTTGGGTCCCCTGCATTATACCACAATCCTTTGATTATAGAGAATACTCCCTACCCCTACATACATTTTGTTGTTGTTGAGACAAAGACTTTCTACAAAACCCAGACTTGACTAGAATTTGCTATGTGACCCAGGCTGCTCTGTAACTCAAAAACCTGCCTTAGTTCCCTACATGCTGGGATTATAGTCATGTGCCATCATACTTTACTTCTCAATTAATATTTACATTTATTATGACTTCTTGGGATTGTTTTAATTTATACAGGCAGAGCTTTTGTCATCTAGTATTCTCCATCTACAAAAATTATTTAATTATTAATTTTAGCTCTTATTGGAGATGTTGGTAAGTTTTCATAAACCATCTCCTGCTTTAAAAGTGCAAATCATGAATTTTGCTCTTTCAATGTATAAAGAGCGGGTGTAGCTAGAGTTTTCCTGCCTGGCCCATGGTCAGGATAAATCTCTTTCACCTGCCAGTCCCACAGCTGCTCAGACCCAACCAAGTAAACACAGAGACTTATATTGCTTACAAACTGTATGGCCGTGGCAGGTTTCTTACTAACTGTCCTTATAGCTTAAATTAATCCATTTCTATAAATCTATACCTTGCCACATGGCTCGTGGCTTACCGGCATCTTTACATGCTGCTTGTCCTGGCGGTGGTTGGCTGGCAGAGACTCCTTCTGCCTTCCTGTTCTTTTTATTCTCTCTGTTAGCCCCGCCTATACTTCCTGCCTAGCCACTGGCCAATCAGTGTTTTATTAGCAACACATTTGCCATACAGAACATCCCACAGCAAGCGGGTCTATAAATTCAGTATGAAATAAAGGCTAGCTGTATTTAATAGTCTTTGCTTCTGAAATCAGGCCATTTTATAATATTTTAAAAGATATCCATGAAAGTTTAACGAGTTAGACTTGAGCTTTAGGAATCATTCAGGTTTACAGGGCATCTAGTTCTCAAGGGCCTATGAAACAGAGAAGCTGCTGAACATGCAAACATTGCATCCTGCTGTGGACATCCCTTCTCTGGAAGTCTAAGAGTGAGAATGGTACTGTCTTAACGTGGGAAGTTTTAAGGTAGATGGTTTATCCAAATAAGAATGAAAATCCAGAAATGGGCCTGGTAGAATGAACATCTCTAAGAGAACATAGGCATTTTACCTTATTGAATCTTCTGTTAGTCCCCCTGGTCTGGTAGTCTTTGATTTTTTTTTTTTGGCTAGGCAATTGGTAATGTTCTTGGGCTTGTCTGCCTGCTACTCTGAGGACCCCTTCAAGGCCACTATGAAGACACAGCAATTTTCATGCATGTTGACAAAATGGCACCTGAGTACTACACACTGAGTGTCTTAAACAGCAGAGTTTTTTCCCTGCTGGTGCTGGAGGATGGAAGTCTGAGATGGAATGCCCTTAAGGTGACTGCTTCTGAGATTTGTCCCCTTGGCCTTCATGTGCTCTTTCCTCTCTGTGTCCTTATCTCTTCCCACAAGACTCTAGTCAAATTGGATTAGGGCCCGACCATACAGCCTCACTGAACTTAATTATCCCTTTTAAAGATCTATCTGAAGACACAATCACAATCTGAGGTACTGAGAGTTAAGTCTATAGCATATAAATTTGGGGCAAGGAAACATCTATACATTTTTATAGGTTGTTTATTTTTATTTTATGTGTATGGGTGCTTGCTATGCCTCATATTTTTCTGTGAAACATGTGTATGCAATACCTGAAGGGACTAGAAGAGGACTTCAATACTCTGGAACTGAAGTTACAGATGGTTGT
>CABHPQ010162057.1:18153-40404 GCA_902168405.1 Peromyscus aztecus | reverse complement strand
ATATATATATATATATATATATATATATATATATATATATATATATCCCCATGATATACCAGTATCACATGTGACATACTTGTATATCATGGGTATATATACATCTCTCTACCAGCTTTCTATGCAGTTGGTAGGAACATAAGCTAACATGGGATTTGGGAGAAAATATGGAAACCTGTATCAAAGACTAAAAAAAGAGTCAAATACTATGCTTTGATTCACTAAGTCTCTTTTTGGTGAATTTGACTTAAGGATGCATTCAGAAACAGAGACAATGATCAGTGTCTATGGTGATATTTTCTTTAGTACTAAAATGTTATTTGTATGTTAATAAATAAAGTTGCCTGGGGGTCAGAGCTATTAGCAAGCCATAGGAAAGTAGGGCAGTGGTGGTGTACGTTTGTGATCATAGCACTTGGTAGACAGAGCTAGGTAAGTCTCTGTGTGTTCAGGGATACAGCCAGCATTGGATACACATGCCTTTAATCTCATTACCAACCATAGAACACCTGGAGGTCTATACAGATAGGCCGTAATGAGGCAGTCCTGTGGTTGGGTTTACAACCAATGAGAAGGCAGAACAGAGACTCTATAAAAAGACTTTAACCCAGGAAGTACCGGCTCCTTCGGAGAGGTAGGACCACTGCAGGAGGAAGGGTAAGGTTTTGGCTCTTAGCTCTGACCTCTTGGCTTTCTTCTTTGCATTGGTTCTGTGTTTCTTATTTATACGACGGTTGGTTACATCTACAAGTGTCTAAAGATGTATTGGAATCATTCACTACACAATTATTTCATTAACATGTCAGTAATGGGAAAATGCTTATGTATGCCATGGGATCCTAGTTATGACAAAAATGTAAACAAAACAATTGGAAAGAAATGCATCAAGCCGTTTTAACAGTGAACACCAGGCTGGGGTCGTGGCTCAGCTCCTAACTTGTACAGAGCCCTGGATTAGGTTCCCAGCACTTCATAAACCTGGCATAGAGGCACACACCTGTAATCTCAGCACTCCAGAGATAAATAAAGGCAGAAGGATCAGTAATTTAAGGTCATCCTTGGCTATATAGTAAGTTCAAGGCCAGCCACAACTACATGAGACCCTGTCTCAAAAAACAAAGCTAATTTTGTCATTGGTGCAGTGTTGCACATCTGTAACCTGAGTTTTTGGGAGGTTGAGGCAGGAAGATGAGTTTGGGGCCAGCCTGAGCTATATAACAAGCTATATAGCAAGACCCTATCTCAACCTCCACCTTTCAAAAAGTAATAAAGTTGGGTAGTTCCAGTTATAAGTCTATGGGATTTTATTTATTTCCTCTCTATGCTTTTTGTATTTTGGTATTTCTATAATGGTCATTTCTAATGTATTTTGTATTGTCTTTATTTTGATTTTTAAGGTCTTTTTGAAGTTTGTTTTTATTTATGTGCATGGATGTTTTTGCTTGCACATGTGTGCAGTGCCCACAGAGGCCAGAAGAGGGTGTCAGATCCCCCTGGAACTGGTGTTTCAGATGTTTGTGAACCACCGTGGGGGTGCTGGGAATTGAACCCAGGTTTCTGGGAAAGCAGCCAGTGCTCTTAACTGCTGAGCCATCTCTCCTGCTCCTGATTTTAAGTTTTTTAAGGTAATACATTCCTGTGAGACAAAAATCAAAACCCATTTTATCTCTTACTCATCCAACCATCCAACCAACCATCCATCCATCCATCCATCCATCCATCCCATCCATTGCTTATTTCTTTTTTTCTGGAAATAGCTCCTATTATTAGTTTTATGGGTACACTAAAATGTTCTACACATAACCAAGCTAAAAACCCCATATGTTGTAGTTTGAGTGTGAAATGTTCCCCTGCAGGCTCATATGTTTGAATACTTGATCTCCAGCTTTTGGGAGAAACTGTTGGTGCTTTGGGGGAACCTTTAAGAGACAGAGCATTGCTGGAGGAAGTGGGTCGCGGAGGGAGGGCCTTGAAGCTTTATAACCCAGCTTTACTTCCTGTTCACTCCCTACTTCCCGAGTGCAGATGTAGCATGACCAGCCTGCCTCCATGACTTTCTTGACTGCAGTTGGGTCTTCCTCACCACTGGAATGACAGGCCAAAATAAACCCTTTACTCCTTCAATTTTTTTTTTCAAGACAGGGTTTCTCCATGTAGTTTTGGTGCCTGTCCCGGATCTCGCTCTGTAGACCAGGCTGGCCTCGAACTCACGGAGATCCTCCTGGCTCTGTCTCCCGAGTGCTGGGATTAAAGGTGTGTGCCACCACTGCCCAGCTCCTTTAGTTGTTTTTGTCAGGATATTTTATCATGGCAGTGAGGAAGAAACACTGGCACTTACACAGTTGTGAGCTGTGACAATGTCTGCTAAGAACCGAGCTCAGGTCCTCTTCAAGATTAGTACACACTCTTAACCGCCGAGCTGCCTCTCCAGCCCCATGTTTCTCTATTATTACTCTTCTCTCTTGATATAGCAATATTAGTAATTTCAGTAATGAGGTCACATTGGCACATAAAGAGGCACCCAAAGTTTAATAAAGGTTCCATTTTGGGGACTATCGTGATTCATTTAAATGAATCCTTAATCTATTTTTAATCTTTTTTTTTAGGTAAACAGTGAAGAATGACATTGAATATATGTCACCTTAAACATGTATGACTTTTGCAATCAGTGACAAGAGATTGCAAATGCCAATAGGCACTTAAGAAGTAGTTTGTCAACGAGGTGAATTTTTGACGGTTGAGCTCAGTTTAACAGACGTGCAATTGGTTTATACAAGGCTAGAATGGACAAGGCAGGCAAGAAAGAAGGATTTGCCTTCATGCAGGAGGGATGCAGGACAAGACATAGGAGTGATGTGAGCTAGGCTTAGTTCTCAAGTAGCAGTTAGTCTGTTTCAGGAACCTTGTCCAACTCACGTCCCTGAAACGTCACATTCAACACTCCTTGCATTGGTCCATGGAGGTTATTCCACCCATAGAGACTACTGACGGTCCTCTAAGACATTTCTGTAAGCTTGACCTCATTTGACTGCTGTGGTTATGCTGTGGAATAGGGGAGGGCACTTAATAGCTCTATTTCAGGGTAATTAGCAGATACTCAGCTCTCCACCTGGCTGTCATCCCAGAAGAGGCCAAGGCCAGCTCTAGTTTCAGGCTCCCCCACCCCTCCCCAGTACTAGGGATTGAACCTAGGGTCTCTAACCTAAGCAAAATCTCTACCACTGAGCCACACCCCAGCCCCTCACTGGGGAATTCTAGGCAAATTTTTGCTGCTCAGCCATAGTGATCAACATTGGATTCTAAGCATTCACCCTACCACTGGACTAAGCACTCAACATTCTTTCTCTTTGTTTTGAGACAAAAATCTCACCATGTGGCCCAGACTGGCCTTGAACTCACTTTGTAGTGCAGGAAGGCCTTGAGCTCATCATCTTCCTGCCTCAGCCTTGGAAGAAGCAGAGTTTTCAGGCCTCTGCTGCCAGGCCCACCTTCTTCTTCTTTCTTCAGACCATGATGTGCATCCCAACTTTAGCCTCCTCAACTTCTTTCTTCTGACAACCTTTTATAGCCAGACAACTCACTTACTTACCCGGGGCAGTATTTTATCCCCAGCTTCTCTTGGAGACTTTGCTGAGATGTCACAAAGCTTAAGCCCAGACCTTCTAGGTTTGATTTCTTCATTGAGATTTTTATGGCCCTGGTGGGCTATTTCCAACTAAAAATATTGCGGCTGTTCTCATTGGCATTGAACTTCGGGGCCTCCATCTCTAATTTATCTCCGCATTGGAGCCAATCCAGAACTGTTTTCTGAGGGAAATCTTGGCTCTGTGTGAGGCTGCCCATTCAACTCACCTCCAGCTCAGATCCAGGCTGGACTCCTTAATTTATAGATGAGGATGTCAAACATGCCGTGTGCACTGCTGGCTGTTAAAGTGTAGAGATCAGCTCTTAATCAGCAGTACGCAGGGACTGTCCACCAGGTTCCTGTTGGAGGGCAACAGCCTTCAATTCCTTGCTGCTAATGAATTAATTATATCTTGTGAGACAGGGCCTTACCGTGTAGCCCAGACTGACCTGGTACTCACTACATAGCTCAGGCTGGCTCATGATGCTCTTGCCTCAGGCTCCTAAGTGTCAGGAGTATGGGCATGAACCATCAGGCTCAGCTTGCTGCTTAATTCTTTTAAGATTTTAAAGTCACAATTTGTTTACATATTTACTTATTTTTTCGTTTTCTGTAGATTTATTTATTTATTCATTGATTGGTTGATTTTTCCGTTTTTCAAAAAATTTTTTTTGAGACTTTCATACATGAGTACTGTATTTACACCATTTCCAACCCTACCTCTCTCTCTCTCTCCCCCTCCAGCTTCTCTCATGTCCCTGAAACTCCCTCTCAAGTTCATGACTTCTTCTAAAATTCTTACCGTCTTACCCTCCCACCACCACAAAGCCTGCTGGGCCCACTTGGTGTTGCTCATACGAACACGTGCTTACGGCTGACCACTTGAGATTGGATGACCTGTAGAGGACTCATCCCTGGAGTACACCGATTCTCTCCCTTTAAGTAGCCACCGACTACTTGTAGCTTTTCATCAAGGGGTGGGGCCTTGAGAAATTTCTCTGATTTGAGGGGCCATGCTGACTGGTGGTGTCACTATGCAGATGTTGTTTAGATAACTACCTTGTTGACATTTCATGGATTTAGCACCCCTGTCTTGTCTAGAAGACACTATCTAACAGCCAGCATCTTGACCCTCTGGCTATGATAACTGTTCTGCTCCCTCTTCTGTGATGTTCTTTGAGCCCTAGGCATAAAGGCTGTGTTGTAAATGTACCACTGGGGTGTAGCTGGAGTTATTATCTCCAGTTCTGCCTGGGCCTGTGGCCACTCAGACCCAAATAAACACACAGATGTTTATGTTATTTAAACTGTTTGGCCTAATAGCTCAGGCTTCTTGCTATCTAGTTCTTATATCTTAAATTAACCCATTTCTATAGTCTATACCTTGCCACGTGGCTTGTGGCTCACCAGTACTTTACATCATGCTTCTCATGGTGGCGGCTGGCAGTGTCTCCTGACTCAGCCTTCCACTTCCCAGAATTCTCCTCTCTCCTTATCCCACCTACACCATACTTCCTGCCTGGCTACTGGCCAATCAGCGTTTTATTTATCAGTCAATCAGAGCAACACCTTCACAGCATACAGAAAGACATTCCCAGTACTGGGGCTGTGTAAGCATGTCCACTTATTCTTTGCATGTTGACCGCTGTGGCTCTCTGTTGAAGGTGCTTGCAAAAAGAAGTTTCTTTGATGAAGAATAAGTATTCAGCATGCAGTTAGAAATGATATTGGTTTAAGAAAAAGACAGTAGTAGGTCCTCCTCTATGGTCTGTGACCTCTCCAGCCATGATGAGTTGGCTAGGTTGACAGTATCAGGCATTAGTTCTCTCCTATTGAGTGGGCCTTAAGTTCAATTAGATGCCTATTGGTTACCCCCGTGATAATAATACCACTAGTGTATCATTGGGGATATCTTGCCAGTCTGGTCATTATTGTGGTTGGCAGGCTTTACAGCTGCTATCGACGGCTTATCTCCCTTGGCAGGTTGCATAACATTTCCAATACTATGAGCAGTAGTCCTTAGGGAGGAGGCTTTCAGGCCAATTCCAGATCAATGACTCCAAGTCCTATGTCCAAAGAGTGTGATGTCTTCAGCAATAAGGCCTGATTTTTAAGTTTGGGGAGGCAACCAAATTCAATGAAATAATCTATAATGTTCTGGGAGTCTCTTGGACCCAGTGACCAACAACTCAAAGGCAGGTTTCCCATGCCTGGTACTGGGGACTTTGTTAGTCTATGGCTTTTGGGGTGAACATGATCATCCCATGTAGCATAACTCTATTTAAACTACACACACACACACACACACACACACACACCACACACATGGATATATGTATGAATGTATGTATATATATATATACATATGTATATTAAGAGGGGTATAGTAGGACACAGGTGCTGTGAAAAGGGGAAAATGCAGGAGGGACTTTGGTTGGGGGGTGAAGGGTAATACAGAGGGAGAGGGATGAAGGAGAGCTAAATAACACTAAGGATGCTTGAAAAAGCTGTCAGCTTACATTTTATTTATTTATTGTATAGATGTGTATATGTTATGACATGTGTTTGAAGGTCAGAGGACAACCTTCAGGAGCCAATTCTCTCCTTCCACCATGTGGGTCCTAATGATTAAACTCACATTGTCAGGCTTGGTAGAAATGTCTTTACCCACTAAGACACCTTGCCAGCCCCTGGTTGCTTAATTCTTTACCAACACCCAGCAAAACTTCATTTAAAAAAATGACTATTTGTATATCTGATATTCCAACTCAGCTACAATGCTTCTCCCTATTTGCAATTTGGGATTAAGTCTTTTGTACTCACTATTTCAATTGACCAATAGATAGCAAGTACCAGGTTCTAGTCTATGTATTGGGGAATGCAGATATAAGCAAGCCAAAGTTTCTACACTTAAGAAGTGAATATTCTATTTTGAAGAGATAGATAGACATCAGGTAGATAGATAAGTAAACATGTAGCATGATAGATTATGATAAATTCTATAGAGCCTGGCATAATGGCTCACACTTGAAATCTCAGCACTTGAGAGGCAGAGGCAGGAGGGTCAAGAGTTCAATGTCATCTTAAAGGACATAGTCAGTTTGAGGCCAGCTTTGGCTACATGAAAACCTCGTCTCAAAACAACTACAGAGGTCTGGAGAGATGTCTTAGTCCTATTGCAGAGGACCAGAGTTCGGTTCTCAGCATCCATGTTGGGAGGTTCCCATCCTCCTGTAATTCCAGCTCCAGGTCATTGGATGCATTCTTCTGACCTCCCAGGATACACATACATCTAGACACACTCGCTTCCATATAAATAAAAATAAAACAAATCTTAAAACAACAAGAAGTCCCTCCAGGGTTAGATGTAGTGGCACACGATTTAATCCCAGCACTTTGGAGGCAGAGCGAGGCAGGTCTTTGTGAGTTCAAGGTCAGCTTGGTCTATGTAGCAAGTTTCAAGCCAGTCAGGGTTACAAAAAGACTCTATCTCAAAACAAAACCAAAACCAAAACCAACCAACCAACCAAAACAATGACCAAACAAAAACAACAACAACAACCAAAAAAAAAAAAAGCTAATAAATATAACTAAACCAAAAAATAAATAAATAAATAAATGCAAGTTAAAAATACTTAAAATACTATAGAGGGCTGAAGAGATGTTACAGTGGGTAAAATGTTTACAGGGCAAACATGACAATCTGAGTTCCATGAGTCTCCAGAACCCACATGAGAGTCAAGCGAGGAAGTACATACTATATCCAGTGTTGAACCAAAGGTGGTAGAAGGGATTCTGGGGCATCTGGGTCAGTCAGTCTAGCTCAATTGGTGAGTTCCGGGTCTGGTGGGAAACCCTGCTTCTATAGATAAGGTAGACACCTGACATTTGTTATCTGGCCTCCACAAACACATGTGCATCTGTACACACACAAATAAAAAATGGTACACAGAAGACTGAGGTGCTGTATGGGATGAAGATCAAAAAATACATGTGTGCCTATATGTACTTATGTCAACAGGCATGCTTATTTTTTTATATTGGTTTGAAGTGATATCATCATCATAGACCAGTTGAACAAATCCTGAAGGAGGGAAGGGTGTGAGCCACATTGACACTGAAGGTAAAGAGTGTATGAAGTTAACTGCCCTTGTGTGAGGCTCTGTGACAAGGAGATACCAAGGACATGGGGCTTAACTGAGCTCACTTTGGGGAATAATGATGAGACCACCTGACCTAGAACACAGCAAGTTCTGGGAAAATTAAAAGAGGCAATAAGGGTGTAGGAAGGGCAATGAGATTGGGGACAAGCCACGAGTCACCTAGGGCTTGTAGGTTGGTTTATGAGACAGGATTCTTCAGAGAGGCAGACCAATAACAACAGCACACATATATGTGAACAGGTATGTGTGCATGTGTGTATGTGTACGAGCACATGCAAACACACATACAAACATACACTCACACACATGCCAGCACACACACACACAAAAGCATACTCACACATAACCATACACACATACACACACATACATACACACACACACACACTTATACACATGCAAGCATACAGACATAGAAGCATATTCACACACAATCATGCACACAGACAAACATACTCACACACATGCAAGCCTGCACATACAGAAGCATGCACACACAGAAGTATACACACACATAATCGTAAACACACACACACACACACATGCACACACACACACACATACCCTTAAAACCTAGAACTGGTGGTTTATGTGATTGTGAAAGCCTT
The DNA here is from genome assembly GCA_902168405.1 of Peromyscus aztecus. Lineage (NCBI taxonomy): Eukaryota > Metazoa > Chordata > Mammalia > Rodentia > Cricetidae > Peromyscus > Peromyscus aztecus. Next base: position 32,008 of record CABHPQ010162057.1, on the reverse strand, counting down.
GGATCTGCACTTGGTAAGCAAGAGACTCAGGAGAGCGGACGTGTGTGGTTTCATTCTAAAAGCACCAGGCTCAAGACCTCCCAGAGAACCAATGTTTTCAGTTCAAGGTAGAAGGAAAGAAAAGATTAATGCCCCAGTTTATGCAACCTGGCAGGAGAAATTCTTTATTATCCAGACCTTTCTGTCCCATTTTGTTGGATGAGACCTACCACATCAGTTAGCCAGCTTTCCGTCACTGTGACAAACCATCACACTGATAGAACCATTTTAAAGGAGTAAAGATTTATTTTGGTTCATGGTTTTATGGGGCTCAGTGGAAGGTGACTATTCCCGTTGCTTTTGGCCTGAGGTAACACAGAGCGTCATGGCAATGAGCATGTATAGTGGACTAAAGAGCCTCACCTTATGACAATCAGGAAGTAGAGAGAGGCAGACATAGAAGAAGGGCCTGGGGATGGCGGCATGCCCCAGGAACCCACTTCCTCCAACCAGACCCCACATTTCTTAGCCTCTCCCTCTGGACTCAGTTGAACTGTGAACGCATTAGTGGAGCCCATTGGTGAGGTCAGGACATTCATGAGCCAACCACTTCCTAAAGTCCTGTCTCTTAGTTGGAGTTGGGATTGAGTGTTTCCAGATTCTTGGTCTCTTATCCAAAGAACTGGAAAGAAGGGCTCACACAGATTTGCAAAAGAAGCAGTGTAACTTTACCCACAGCACAAGATGGTAGAGATTTTAGAGGGATCCACTGTCAAGGTTACCAGTGACCATGTGACTGAGAGTCCTCAAAAGCCGCTGTTTGAGGCTTTGTGTTTTAAGAGGAGGAGGAGTTGGTTACCGAGAGTCATAGTTTGAGTAGGTCCCTATTTTTAATTAAGTCATACATTCATTCTTCCCACTGCACATACCACTTCCCACAATGCATCTGATTTTAATCACATGCACACCCAATTATGCATAGGCATAAGATGGTAAATAGGGGATTCTCCCTAAAAGTTTACTTGAAGGAGTCAATTTGCTTTTAAACTATGTGCGAATCTCAAACCAGTTCAGTTCTGCTTATTACCTAGGTATGTTGAGAATACACTTGAATAGAAACTGATGAAGGAAGTCAAAGGACTACTTTACCCTTTATTAACAAGCAAAATCTGTGTACAAGTACCACAATAAGGGATGGGGAGTCTGAAATGAGTCGCCAGCCACTCCTGCTCTCGGGGCTTGCTCCGTTTCGTCCTCCTTCCAAGGGACCCATGCATCTCTAGGCCCCGCCTTCTATTTGGGTCACGTACATTCCCAATTAAAAACTCTGCCCCGTCGGGCGTTGGTGGCGCATGCCTTTAATCCCAGCACTCGGGAGGCAGAGCCAGGCGGATCTCTGTGAGTTCGAGGCCAGCCTGGGCTACCAAGTGAGCTCCAGGAAAGGCGCAAAGCTACACAGAGAAACCCTGTCTCGAAAAACAAACAAACAAAAAAAAACAACAACCCCCCCCAAAAAAAACCCCGCCCCTTGGACCTATGCTCTTTTCAATTTGCTGGTGGACCGGTGACAGAATTTCCATAAACTTGATTGGTACTAAGGACAGGGAAACTTAACACTATTTCTTCAGAAATGGGAGTAGGGTTGCCCAACGCAGGTGGAGTGTTGAAGGGATCCTGAGGTGCCGAGGCCCATTGTTTGGAGAGGGGCAATTGTGCAAAGTATGATGTGCAGTTCTCTCTGTCTCTCTCTCTCTGTCTGTCTGCCTGTCTCAGTCTGTCTGTCTTTCTGTGTGTCTGTCTGCCTTCCTGTGTGCCTGTCTTTTTGTCTGTCTGTCTGTCAGTCTCTCTGTATATGTGTGTAAAACAAAAATCAAGTAGGATTCCAGGATAAATGATCTCCCATGTTTGCCCACCTCAGCCTTGCCTCTGAATACTGCATTGGGGACTGAGTCTCTAACATATGAGCCTCTCTTTACTTTGAGGGACATCTCCAAGGGCCTCTCTTTCCTTAAGACTACTGACTCAAAGGTTAATTGAATCCAGAAACACCTTCAGAGACAGATCACCAGAATAATATTTGAGTAAATGTCTATGCTTCCTATGACTTTAGTCATGTTCCCCCCCCCCCCCCCCCCAAAACTAACCACTGTGGTGAACAATAGTAACTCAGGGTTCCACTTGGAGAGACGTGGGGTACCATGTATAAAAGTCCACCAAAACTGAAGTAAGGTTGTCTACAGCATTAGACTGTAGTCTGTCCCACTCTTCAGGTCCTCAGATCCCAGGTCCAGCAGACAAGATCTGCACAGGTTGGCTGAAAAGTCGACGTGATCCTGTCTGGGAGGGGGTTTATACACTGGGTTAACTGAGGTAGGAAGACCTATCCTAAACGTGAGCGGTATCACTTAATGGGCCGGGATCCTGGACTCATCAGTCCAGCTGAACACCAACATTCATCTGTGTTTCTGCTTCCTGACTATAGGGACCATGTGATCAGCTGCCTCATGTCCCTGTCACTATGACTTCCTCACTACGATGGGCTATACCATCAAACCATGCGCCAGAACAAATTCTTCCTTCCTTACTATGTTGAAACTAAACTGTAAGTCTTAGAGTAGAGAGAGGAAAAAACTAAGGATGGGAGATACATGACCATATAATTGAAATAATTCAAGAATGAGGGTGGCTTGGATTAGAATGCCACTGGTGAATATGATAGGAAAGGTCTTGAGTCTAGGTAAATTTTTATTATTTATTTTTTATTTTATTAATTAAATCTATTCATTTATTTATTTAATTAAATTTATTCATTTATTTTACATCCCGACTGGTTTCCCCCCCTTCCTCTCCTTCTCTTCTTACTCCCCCCCACCCTCCCTCCCCAAATCCATTCCTTCTCTGTTTCTGTTCAGAAAGGGGCAGGCCTCCCATGGGTGTGTCAACAAAGCATGGCATATCAAGTCGAGGTAGGACTAAGCTCCTCCCCTTACATTAAGGCTGGGCAAGGCAACTCTGTATGAGGAATAGGCTCCTGGAAGCCCGCCAAAGCATTAGGGACAGGCCCTGCTCTCACTGTTAGGAGTCCACCAGTAGATCAAGCTATACAACTATCACACATATGTGCAGGGCCTAGGTTGGTCCCATGTAGGCTCTCTGGCTGTCAGTCGAGACTCTGTGAGCTCCTGTGAACCCAGATTAGTTGTTTCTGTGGGCTCCCTTGTGATGACCTTGACATCCCTGGCTCATACAAGCCTTCCTCCCTCTCTTCAACAGGATTCCCTGAGCTCGGCTCAGTGCTTGGCTGTGGATCTCTGCATCTGTTTCCACCAGTCACTGGATGAAGGCTCTCTGATGACAGTTGGGGTAGTTGGTTCTAGGTGAATTTTTAATGTAGATGCTGAGTTCACATGGGACCTGGATTCTGTTCACCAGGAGTCTTGTCCACAGTTTTGGGCCGCTGTCCCTTAGCTTAGACAGCAATGGTATCTTTTGTCTCCTGCATCGATTGATGCTTTGCTAATCTTTGTGTGTTGATAAAATTCCTTCATGTGAGGAGATGTGAATGTCTACTCCTTTCCTTCAAGAATGACATTGGAGGGGCTTGAGCGGCAGAATAGAATGTGTCTTTGGTATAGTTAGGAAAGACTTAATATTCAACAATCCTGAAAGACCAGGTGAAGAGCTTTCCTGAGATAAGAGGGCAGCCTGTGACTAGGTAAAGGCAGCAAGAGCTCTAGGGAATGGAAGACACAGGAAAATACCTCACCAGAGACCATGACTTCTTCCTCTCAGTCTCTGACAGCATAGCATAGAAGCGCATTGTCTGGGCTGAAACTCTTGCTGCTGGGGCTGTGGAGATGATCCAGTCAGGAAAGCGCTTGTCACCCAAACACAAGGATCCAGCCTCAACCCCCAGCACCCACATAAAATGCCAAGTGTGGTAGCATATGTCTGTAATCCCAATACTGGGAAGTGGAGACAGGCGGATCCCTTGGACTCACTGGCCTAATTATTGAACGTTAGACCAGTGAGAGGACCTGTCTCAAAAATGTAGGTGGATGGCTCCTGAAGAATGATATCAGAGGTTGATTTCTGGTTCTACACACACACACACACACACACACACACACACACACACACACACACATATGTGCAACTGCACCTGCACACACACATACAAATTCACACACACACACACACACACACACTCAAAATATACACACAAACACGCAAAAATGAGTTTTAAAAATGAAGTCCTGTTCTTTTCTGTTGGATGCTATTTGATGCATGATCCACAGGATACCTCCTCACTGGGACATCCAAGCAAGTGAGCTGCAAGACAAGTGGTGCTCGGTGCTGGGGGAACACGCCAACTTTGCCAACTTCGCTGTTTCCGCTGCTGGAAGGAAGACTCAGCAGGCAGCTGTGGTTCTCAGGTGACAGACGACTGGACCTGATGTGGCCCAGATGTTAACGGCAGGCACGCTTAACGAGTTGACAGCTACTCCTGTCATTATCTCACTGACCCTGCTCCATGGCCTGCCCTACCCCCCTAGCTCTACAACAGTCTGATCTACAGTCAGAACAACACCCATCCCCTATCTGTTGGGTGCAGAAAGGACATGAAGCATCCGTCTTGTCTGGTGTAAGGTCCTCTGTTGACACTGAGGCCCAGTAAGAACATGAAGACATACAGAGCTCCTGGCATGGTCTGAAATAGACTCGTCGACACCCAATGATGTCATTGTAGTAAGAGGCACACCATAAGACTAGCATTTTGGAGGCCTGAGAGATGGCTCAGTGGGTTAAGGCACCTGCTGCCAAGCCCAAGGACCTGAGTTCAATCCCCAGGACACACAGGCTGGAAGGAGAGAACCAACTCCTACAAGTTGCCTTCAGACTTCCATGTGCTTGGACACACACACTAAATAAAATGTTAAAAAACAATAGCTTTTGTTTATTTTCAAAATTTGGTGTGTATGTGTGTGTGTTTGTGTGTATATGTGCCCAAGACTGACATCGGTTATCTTTCCTTGCTCACTCCCTACTTAATTTACTGAGTCAAGGTCTCTCAGTGAACCTGGAGAGACCTTCGGCTAGTCTAGACATCCAGCTGGCCTGAGGGATCCCTTGCCTCTACCTCCTGAGCCCTGGGACTGCAGGCTTCCTTCATGCTCAGTGTTGATGTTGGTGCTGAGGTTCTGAAATCTGGTCTTCATGTCTGAGCTGTACATGCTTCATCCACAGCTCCAAGAAGAGCTTTTTTTATGCAACAAATTTATTCAGTCAGACTGTCAGATGATCTCATTTACCATTTGGATTGCAATAGAGACTAGGATTACAAAGATATGGATCCAACCCTGTTCTTGTAGGAGCTGGATAACACTGGGCACGACACCCATCTACAATGGGTATAGTTTCTTGATGATAGCGTGGAGTCTGAGTAGATGACGATCACCATGATCACATCTACCACCCCCACATTTGTTAGGTTTCCTCTGTCCCAGGGATCAGTCTGTGCAATGCTCTTAGTGTCTTCAATGGATTAGATACAAGAATACCAACTATCTCCGTTTCCGGTTTCTCTCTTCCCTATTTTAGAAGGACACCCTTCCCCATGAAGCATCAAATGGAATCCAGATTTATAAACAGAACTTTTCTGCTCAGAGCAGAAACAGAAGCTCCAGCCTCTTCTCACTCCAACCACTGGGCCTCTTATTATTGTCTGACAGGTTTCCACCATGAATGACACCTGACTGTCACTGGTGGGAAATGCAGTCACCTCCCAACATTTGCTCCAAATATCACCATAGATTTGGTGGCTTAAATTTATTCTCTTAAAGGAATGATAATTCATTTCCTTGTTTTTCCTAATGTTTGGAGTTTGCTTATATAGGCTGGCTTGTGACCCCTTCTCCACATCACCTCCAACATCTTGCTCCCAGCCCGTGTTTCCTTCTCTTCTTTAGTAGCCAAATAAATCCTCCCATCACTTTCTATTCTGGAAATTCAGGATTAAATTAGACCCACTCAGATATTCTAATGTAAATCTCTTATGTTAAAAGTCATTAATTCCACTTTTACTTTGGTTTTTAAAGATTTATTTGTGTGTGTGTGTGTGTGTGTGTGTGTGTGTGTGTGTGTACACGCGCGCGCACGCGCCACATGCATACAGTGTCCATGGAAGCCAGATGTGGGCATCAGATCCCCTGGAGCTGGAGTTACTGGCTGTTATGAACCACCTAGTGTGAGTCCTGGGAACCGAACTCAGATCCTCTGCAAGTGTACTATACACTTCGAATTGCTGAGCTGTCTCCCCATCCTGACTCATCACATTGTAGAGCCTCTTTTGTTTCATAAAGTTAAAGCCCTATATATTCAACCACTACAGGGAGTGTGTGGAGTCTCCAGATTTTTTGGAAGCTTTCCTATATTCAGAATTGAGTTCACAGAGTGACGCCATCATTTTATATGTAGGGCCCATGAGACGGCTCAGAGCGTAAAGGTGCTTGCTGATGAACCTCATGACTTGAATTTTAAATTCCCTGCTCCCCATGGTGCGAGAAGAGAACCAACTTCCATAAGTAGTCCTATAACCTCCACATAGTGTGGCATGTGTGCCATTCCCCCACACAAATGAAAAGAAAGTAAAATGCAAACATAATTTATATATGCGTTGATGAATCTTTTCAAAGATGCTTTCCCAATCTTCCATTTATATCAGCTACCCTGATAATACAGTGTAGTGGACTGAGATGGGTCAGTTACCTGAATCTCAGCTTGGTGAGGCGTGAGCCAGTTTTATTAATAAATACTTCAGTGCTCCTCTGGCAGTCCAAGCTGTGAGTGTCTTTGGTCATCGCTACCATGTCAATAACAATTATTTCCCCTTCATGGTTAGCTCCACTCAGCTGGGTCTAAATGATATCAAAACAGCCAGTCAATTTCATCCATGTACTCAGTCTGTCAATTTAGTAGAAAAAAAATCAATTAAATTAGTGGCTCAAGCCAATTGACAGATTGTCTAACCAGTTCGGTCACCTCTGAGAAGATGATACAGATGCCGTCGAGATGGAGCTCACCATCTTAATAATAGTTGTTTGCTCTGAGGGGACACTGTTCTTATGGTGATAAAAATAAAACCCACAGAGGGTGAAGACCCTTTGATGACAGACCCGACAACTTGAGTTTGATCTTCAGGACCCAGGTGACGAAAGGAGAGCATTGACCCTTGCAAGTTGTTCTATGACACATACACACACACACACACACACACACACACACACACACACACACACACAAACACACTATAAGCGAGTGGGCATGCACCCGCAACTAAGTAAATAAATGTCCTAAAATTCTTGACGACTCTGTCTCAGAGAAGCCCACACCCATGCTCTCAGGCATGTCTTACTTTCTTCTGGAGCACCCCTGTTTCCCTTAAACTTTTATGCTCAAAGTTTGTCTTCATATGTATTTTAGGGAGATTACTCAGTGGTTAAATCACTTGCTGAGAGCTTTGTGAGAACCTGTGTTGGGATCCACAGCACCCACATACATACATGCTGGGTGCTTATGGTGGCCCGCTGTGATTCCAGCCTCAGAAGATGGACACTGGATCCCCAGTGCAAGCTGGCTAGAGAGATGAGTTACATTAGGGAGCTCTGGGTTTGACTGAGAGACCCCGACTCAATTAATAAGGTGGAAAAGCAATCAAAGATGATCCCTAGCACAAGCCACAGGCCTCCACGTGCATATGCATTCATGTGCTCATGCACTTTCATGCATGTGATGCTGCATTCATGCAAACATGTACATACACACACGTCACACTCCCCAAATACACATGAAAATGGAAAGAGAAACTATGTATTTTAATAGGTTTCAACTCTGCTTCCTTAAAAAAAAAATCTGTCCCCCCACCCAAATTTTCAGAGCTTATAGCTATTTTAAGCGATTTCACTATAATGATGCATTTTTTTTTTTTTTGGGCCAGCATCCTGAGGCAGTAAGGACAGCTGAGAAAATAAAACAGGCAACGACATCAGAAGTTTGGAGAGTCGTAACCACGACAATAGCCATACCTCCTAAAATGTGCTCATACCTGATTTAAACACTAACATGTATCAACTCATTTAACCCTACCAAGAAACCTATGAGGTAGCAACTATTATTAAAATAATCATTTATTTTTTAAAAAAATATGGGTATCTGTGCATGTGGGTATGTGCGTGTGAGTGCCCTCAGAGTTCAGAAGAGGGCATTGTGCCCCCTGGAGCTGGAGTTCGAGGCCATTGTGGCCAGCCACCTGACGTGAGGGTTAGGAACACATGGATCCGAACTTGGGTCCTCTTAAAGCAGTCACTCTTAACTACTGATCCATCTCTATAGCCCCCCCCCCCAAGGTAGAAACAATTAATATTCAGATTTTATGAGGAAAAAGCTAAGGATAGAGCTGGGGTTCAAATTTAGTCTTTTTAACAATCGGATTTCTGAATCAAGAATTCTCCACCTTGGACTTGGGACACGGTTTAGCCAGTGAAGTGCTAGCCACACAAGCATCAAGACCTGAGTTCCATCCCTGGAATCCATGTAAAAACTAGCAAACAAAACCAACTAGATGCTGCTGTGTACCCTCTTAATCTCAGCATGGAGGATTTGTGGATCCCTGGGGCTTGCTATCTAGTTAGTTCAGCCTACTTGGTGGGCTCTAGGCCTGTGAGAGACCTTGTCTCAAAAAAAAAAAAAAAAAAAAAGGTAGACAGCTCCTGAGAAACCACAGCTGAGGTTATCCTCTGGCTTCCACACACATGCTCATATACGGACAGCCACACAGCCACACACACACACACACACACACACACACACACACACACACAGCCACACAGGCACACACACACACATAGACACACACATTCACACTCCTTCATGACCACCCCCACCATCATTACCATCACAAAAAAAGATCTGAACTTTAATTGCACATTAGATTTATTACAGAATCTCTGTGTTAGTCTTACTCTTCTCCATGCTGTGAATGAACACTTGGAAGGTACACCTTAAGGGGAGGAAGCATTTGCTTTGGCTAATGGTTTCCGAGAGTTGCTTGGCACCAGGCACTTGAGATGCTGCGGCTGGCAACAGTGTGTGGTGGAGGCTCTTTGCCACTTTTTGGTGGACTTGGAGCAGAGAAAATGAAAGAGAAAAGGACAAGTTTTGTTGGTTGGTTTTGCTCTTTGGTCTTTTGGGGGGCCCACCACCCAGCTCCTAAATAAATAACACAATGAGGCTTATTCTTACCTATAAATGCCCAGCTTTAGCTTGGCTTGTTTCTTGCCAGCTTTTCTTAACTTTAAGTTATCCCATCCATCTTTTGCCTCTTGGTTTTTTCCTTTTCTTACTTCTATATATCTTACTTTTACTCTTACTCCATGGGATAAGTTGGCTGTGTAGCTGGGTGGCTGGACCCTAGCATCCCCCTCCTCCTCCTCTTCTCCTTCTCCTTCTTCTTTTTTGTTTTTTTGAGACAGGATTTCTCCATGTAGTTTTGGTGCCTGTCCTGATTCTTGCTCTGTAGACCAGGCTGGCCTCAAACTCACAGAGATCCGTCTGGCTCTGCCTTCCAAGTGCTGGGATTAAGGGTGTGCACCATTGAGCTTGGCTCTTTCTTCTTCTTTTCTTCCAAGATTTCTCCTCCTATTTATTCTCTCTGCCTGCTAGTCCTGCCTATCCGTTCTCCTGCCTCACTATTGGCCATTCAGTTCTTTATTAGACCATCAGGTGTTTTACACAGGCATAGTAACACAGCTTCACAGAGTTAAACATATGCAACATAAAATGATGCAATACATTTTTTGCATCATTAAACAAATGTTCCACAGCACGAACAAATGTAACACATCTTAAAACAAATATTGGACAACAGACAAGGAACAGATACAGCCCCCAAGGCTATGCCCTTAATATTCTACTTTTTCCAACTAGGCTCTGCCTCCTCTCTTCTCTCACCTTGCTATAATGTTGTCATATTATAAACACACCAAGAGATTAATTCATTGATTAGACCAGGACCCTAATAATAATGGTTTCTGGGAACATCATCCTAGACACTCATAGGTGTGGTTCACGAATTTTCCAAATGGCTTTCAATCTAATGAAGTTAACAGTTGAGATCACCATTGTTGCCTGATGTCTTAGTTACTCATCTTGTTGCTGTGACAGAGTTCCTGATGAAGGAAGGGCTCACTGAGGCTCACAGTCTAAGGATGTACAGTCCATCATAATGGGGAAGGCATGGCAGCAGGAGTGTGAGGCAGCTGGTTGCTTTGCATGCAGAGTCAGGAAGCAGAGAGAGCTGAATGTTGGTGCTTAGGTCACGTTCTCTTTTTTATTCAGTCCTTGATGGTGGTGCCAACATTTAAAATAGGGCTTCCCACCTCCATTAACCTAATCTAGACGCCCCGCCCCCATTACAGACACATCCGGAGATTTTTTTCTCCTAAGTAAGTCTAGATCCTGTCATGTTGAAAATCAGTATCAATCATCATACCTGGAAATAAGGAAAGTAATAGGAGGTCACTCATCATAGGTTTATTTATAAGAGCAAATATCGGGATCGATTTAGAAAGAGGTCCAGTATATCATACACACCATTGCCGTGGTAGGGCAGTATAAATAAATGAATGAATGAGAAATATATAATCAAGAATGGTCTCAGAGAAGACTCTCCAGGGATGAGTCTTCATCTTCTAGAGACAATTTCTGAATTAGCCAGACCTGATATCTTGTTTTTGCTTCAAACAATTATTTCTTGGGAGGGGGAGGAAGAGGGAGAAGCAGAGGCAGAGGATGAAGTGAAGTTGGTCCTGTGTTGTTAATTCCTGAAATTGGATGAGGTACATGGGGGCTTTGGGAGATTTATGATGCTTTTCTTTCCATATATTTCACATTCCAGAAATTTCCCACATAAAAACTTTTAAACTTACGGAGCAAAACTCTTCGTTGGATTGCCTAGGGCTCCATTTTGGTTTTGTTTCAGTTTTTGTAATTCCCTGGGTGATTTTAACATGCATCCCCAATCCCAGAACTTTCTATAATTTTTCCTAACAACCTCTCCTTGGTGGAATTTGGAATTCCACCCCGTTGGAGAGATGAATGTTGTCCTGGGGTAACAATAGTGTTTTCCCCATGATTGATGTCCTCTTGAAATTACTGTAGTTGGAGGGTTGTAAGATGTGCCCCCCCCCTCCACCTTTTTCAGTTATTCTAATTCCCACAGCTGGTTTGAAACTTCAGGAAGTTAATAGTTGTTTTCTATGTGACTAATTTTGCCCCCGAGGCCCGGGACAATGCCTGCCAATAAGGAGCGGACCCAATTTTAGGAACAGGGTATAGTTTTGAAGATTTCATGAGGATGAAATGGTCTCGCTCCCAAGTACTGAAGTCAAGTCCTTCTCAAGATGCTCTGTGGGCTGAGAAAAGAATGTGTATAAATCTCTACACAGGAAGCTGAGAAAGCTGGCCGTCATTGTGGGAAAGAGTGGGTGATGACTCATTCCCTGAGAGGCCTCTCTACCCACTTTCTTGGAGATTTTCATCTGAAGACAGAGGCCATGGTGGATACTATTTCAAATCAACCATGTAATTTATTTTATTTTGTTTTTTTATTGATTGCCAACTTGAGAAGATCTAAAATCTTTGGAGAAAAATCTCTGGACATGTCTGTGAGTGATGAACACAGCTTAGGTTAATTGAGGTGGAAAGACCAACTCAAATGTGGGTGGCCTTATCCTATGGGCTGTGAATCCTGGGTCGCATGCACAGAAGAAAGGCAGCTGAGTGCTGCTACTCATCTCTTTCTGTTTTCTGACTGCGGATGCAGTGTGACCAGGCACCCGAAGCTCCCATTTTCATGCCTTCTTCGCCATGATGGGTTGGAGGCTGAAATAAGCCCTTCCCTCGTTAAGTGGCTTTTTATTTTTCCATAGCAATGAGAAAAATAACGAATATAGATTTAATGGGAATGGAAGGCAAAAACTGTTTACTGCGAAGCTGATGAACTCCCTCGGAGAAGGTAAATCCCAGGACTGTTCCTTAATTCCATGGGTAAAATGCCTTCTGAAGACGGGACAGCCCTTCAGGATGGGAGAATGTAGGATGTGCCCATCCAGAGACACAGGTTGAGTCTAACCAATATAGTAATACAAGGTCTTACACCTGGCTTTTGAATGTTTTGTTGTTCTTGATAATTTTTGAAAAGGAGCCTCATGTTTTAATTTTCAAAATTTTGCTCTGAAAGTTTTGTCTTGGTGAAGAGAGATGATTCAGGAGGGTCAGAACATCTTTAAGTCAGGGTCAGGGGCTCCTGTACCAATGTTGAAGCCTAAAGAAAGGATACAGTAAAGGAAAAGAGAAACCAGTTCCAGAGAGGTGGGTGGAAAGCCTCAGTCATGGAGAGATTAAAGATTTATTTTATTTATATGTGTCTGTGTGTGCTCCATGTGAGTATGTGCTCATGCATGTGGATACTGGGGAGTCCAGAAGAGGGTATCTGATACTGCGGAGCTTAACTGTTATAGGCAGTTATGTGTAACATGAATTCTAATTGGTCTTAATAATAAAAACCAGAATCAGATCAAAGAAGTAAAGGAACTAGCCACTAGAGAGACTTCTTACTGCTGCCGAATCCTCAGACTGTAAATGGCGAGCTTCTGTTTCCACCCACCTTTTATATTCCTCTCTCCACCCAGCCATATCACTTCCTGTCTCCTCCTCCCTAGTGCTGGGATTAAAGGCGTGTGCCACTATGCCTGGCCTCTATGGTTAACTGGTGGCTAGCTCCGCACTCTGACCTCCAGGCCAGCTTTATTTGTTAGAGCACAAACAAAATATCACCATAGTTATGAGTCACCTGACATGAATGCTAGGAACTGAACTCAGAGTCCCGTGTAAGAGTAGCAAGCACTCTTAACCACCAAACCATTGTTTTAGCCTCTCAATGAAAGACAGGTTTTTGTTGTTTTTTGTTTGTTTGTTTTATTTACTTTTATTTTATTTTATTTTATTTATTTATTTATTTATTTATTTATTTATTTATTTATTTTTTGAGAGGAGGTCTCATTTTGTAGTGGTGGCTGGCCAGGAACTCCCAGAGATCTGCTTACCTCAGCTTCCTGAGTACCGGGACTAAAGGCGTGTGCTGCCACACCTGGTTAATACCAGATGTTTAATGCTGAGGGAAGGACTTTTCCACCTAATTCTGTCCTGCGTCCGTAACATGGGTTGGGTCAGGAGAGAGCAAGCATCTTCCATTTTAGAAATAAGTTGGTTGAAAGAACCTTATGAACTTCCCAGGATTCCAGTGTGGAAGGAGAGTGGTTGGTAGTAGGACTAGGGCATTCTGCCCAGGCTTATGAACCCAGAGACACCCAGCAGCTCTTTTATACAAAGTAATCAGCTTCAAGTTCACTTGGGCTAGCTCACAATACTATCGACGGGATAGCTAATCAACACCAGAAATTTACTTTCCACACTTCTAGAAGCTTGAATTTCAAGTTCAAAGTGCCACCAGATTGGGAATCGAGTCGTCTCCTGCCATCCTCACTTGATGGAAGGGATGAAGGAGCTCTCTGGAGTGACATGTACTTGTTACCAAATCATCTCCCGAAGGTTCCACATCCAAATACCACCATTTGGTTGGGAATCAGGTTTTAACATACAAATTTTGGAGGGACAGATTCTGTGTAGAGCAAGCACCAAGTCCACTCCCCCCATCCATTTTATGAGAGCCTTCTTTTATAAGATAACCCGTCCATTCACTAAATTATTTAACACACACACACACACACACACACACACACACACACACACACACACA
>CABHPQ010162057.1:2492-13610 GCA_902168405.1 Peromyscus aztecus | reverse complement strand
ACACACACACACACACACACACACACACACACACACACACACACACATACACCATCCCTATGCCCCCCGTACACATAACACCCCCGTACACCTAATTAAAAATAAGTCAAAAAATTAAAACAGAATAAATAAACACAAAGGATCACATAGAAAAGCTTATGTGACTGTTTACCTCTAATAGGCTATTATTGATGGGCCAAAGAAATCATTTCACCTAAGTTCAGCTTAGTGAACAAGTGAGTTTATTGGAGGTGCTTACGGGACTATGGATACAAGTTACTTACAAGAGCATGGGTGACTCAAAGACAGCTGCATCATTGAAAAGACCATCCTAAAATAGATGATAATTCACAAAAGTTGCATCCCTGGAACTTCCTGCATGACTTGCAGGCACTTTGACTGGTGGGAGAATCTCCTCTCCCTAGCACATATGTAACCGCTTGTATCACCTTGGGGAGGGGCTTAACTTCAGGAGCTTCCTGAGCCTTGTGTGTTTCCCTGGTTTCCTGAACCTTTTGAGCTGGATTTCCCAAACCTTACTGTTTTCCTTTTTTTCTTGGGCCTTTTAGTTTTAATTCCTGATTTTTAATAACCCTCCTTCTGGGAAGGAGTGTTTCAATTGAGAAGAAATAGTGACAGAACATAACAGAACAGAGCTATATCCAATTAGGGAAAGGGGGGGGGGAGCCAGCAAGCAAACAAAATCCAGAAAACAAGAACCCAACCAGGAGGTTTAAAAAGAATTAGCTGCATACAGAAGACAAGAGTTTTGACCCTCTGATGCTTCTAGACCAGTAAAACATAGAGAGCTATATGCTTCCAAGCCATTTAAAAAATAGTTAAAAATCCCAAGACTTGATACAGTGACTCATGACTATAATTCCAGCACTTGGGAAGTGGAGGCAAGAGGATCAGGAGATCAAGACTAATCTTGGCTGAATGGTGAGTATGAAGTCAGATTAGGATACAGCACAGCCTCTATAACAAAAAATAAACAAAGAAACAAACAAACAAAAAAACTACAAAAAATAGCCCCCAAAGCTAGAATATTCTAGAATTGGAGTTCTATTCCTCCTTTCTGCTAGCTACATGACTTAGAGAAAATTAATTCATTATTGCTTGTACCTCAGTTTCCCCGGGTTGTTTTGAAGATGAAAAGAAAATTAATACTTGCCATGCTTGCTATGGTACCACATTCCTGTCCCTGTGAAACTGAAGCAGAGGATTAGGAATTTAAGGATAGCCTGGGCTACATAAAGATTCTGTCCTCCAAACCTAAACCAACCAAGCAAGCAAGTTAAATAACCCCACACATGCAGATGGACTCAATGAAAGCCCACCCTTTTGATGTTATGATATGATGTTTTCATTTACATATGTGTTGGATGTCGTGCATAGCTATCCTTGGACACACCTGCTTAGGTAAGATGTGATTCATAACAAGTGCCCTGAGCATTTAGTTTGCAGTGCTATTGTGTGTGCATGCACGTGTGTGTGTGTGTGTGTGTGTGTGTGTGTGTGTGTGTGTGTGTGTGTAGGCATGGGTATGTGTACATATAGGTACCTGCAGGGGACAGAAGAGGGTGCTGGAGTTTCCTGTAGCTGGACCCAGAGGATACTGTAGCTATAGTTATAGGTGGTTGTAAGCCACCTCATGTGGGTCCTGGGAACCAAACTCAGGTTCTCTGCAAAAAAATAATATGCATTCTTAACCACTGAGCCACCTCCCCAGACCTGGTTGGTTAGCTTTAGTTGTCAATGTGACACAACCAAGAATCACCTGGGAAGAGATTCCCGATGAGGTCCATATTGGGCTCACCTGTGGACATGTCTGGAGGAGGAATTTTTTAAATGAAATTAATTGATGTGGGGAGACCCAGCCCACTGTGCTGTTTATAGGCAGGAGATGCTGAACTGTGTAAGAGTGGAGACACTGAGAGATCACAAGCAAGCAAGTAAGCAAGCAAGCCAGGGCATGTGTATGTTTACTTCTCTCCGTTCCTGATTGTGGATGTGATGTGACCAGCTGTCTCACAGTACTACCACTGTGACGTCTCTGTAGTGATGGTCTGTAACCCAGTGTCGTGAGCTAAAACAAACTTTGTGGACAAGGATATTTTTTTATCACAGTAGCAGTAACTAGGACCCCATGATTATCCGAAACCAGAGCCCTAGGTATAAATGTACGATACCATAACTGCACAGAAAGCTGACTCAGGACTGTTGGGTGCCATGGGCCATGGCTCCAAGTTGGCTGTCTTCAACTCAGAGATCCCAGACAGAGTGACAGAGTCAGGCTTGAGGGACAACAAAGAAAGTAAATGAGAGAAAGTGATTTTTAATGTGGAGAGAATGGCTAGACATTCCCACCCCTGAGGATACCAAAAAAATGAACACAGAGCTTCTGTACTGAGAGCTCTTTTGAAGAAATTGAACAAATGTTCTCAAGGAAGGCAGAAGCTCAGCTTCCCCAATGCCCAAGGGGCGCTTGGTGGAAAACACTCTAGAGCTATGATTTCAACCACCAGTCCAAGCAGATGGGTTCAATAAAGCCAATGGTTATTTACATCAATGGGAAGACCACATGGGCTTATTCCTGGCTCCTGGGATCGGGATGGGAAAAGGAATGATTGAAATGATTGAAATCCTGAGGGGGTGGGGGGGATGGACACTAACGAGAAAAAAATGTTTAAGCTTAGCCTAATTCTTTTCATCTTGGAGCCTCCGAGGGCTCTGAGTGGGGCTCCCAAAAAACTCAGACCCGTACCAGCTGTGTTCCAAGACAGGAGAGTTGCTCCACTGTAGATGGAGGAACCAGTATAATGGGAGAGTATAGGGTTGTCTAGTCTGCTACACAGCTGTGCTTTAGCCCTTTTTTTTTTTTTTTTTTTTTTGGAGGTAGAGTCTTGCTCTGTAGCCCCAGCTGGCTTGGAACTCCCTGTGTAGGCCAGGCTATCCTTAAATTTGTGGTAAACCTCTTAGTTCTGCCTTCTGAGTTCTGGGATTACAGGCATGTATCTCTATACCCATTCCCCCTTTCTCACATACTTAGGCTAGTGTCTTGAGAACTCGCCATATTAGAATTGATCCGTCTCCTTGTGTCCTGGGCTTGAATTCCTCTCCTGAGAGTCATTATGGAGCAATGGATTATCCAATCAAATTTTGCATAAGTCAGATGCTGGAATTACATGGTATGTATATTTACTTCGTTTGTCTGATTTATTTTATTTGTTTATCTTTTACAAATTTATTTGTGTGTGTGTGCATGTGTTCCTGTGAGCACGCATGCGCGCGCGCGTGTGTGTGTGTGTGTGTGTGTGTGTGTGTGTGTGTGCATGTGTGGTATGGACAAGCCATGATGCATGTGGAGATCAGAGGGGTAGTCTGTGGGAGTCAGTTCTCTCCTTCATTCAAGTGGGACCCTGAGATTGAACTCAGATCATCAGGCTTGGTGTTAAGCTCCTTTACCCAGTGAGCCATCTCACTGGCTCCCATTTTTTTTTTAGACCACGAATGAACTTGTGAGCTCCTCGAAGGAATGAAGCATGCCTTCTTGTGTGCAGCAATAGTTTAGGATGAGCAGTAGATGTTTAGTAAACTTTTGAAATTCAAATAAAACTAAAATGGATTCAATCTCAGACAATACAAGAGTCACCTTGTGCCTCCAGTGAATGATTGAATTCCATAGACATGAAATACAGAATAAAATGCACCTGACATAAAGGTGTCATTGAACATAATGGGATCCTTCTGGGATCATCCAGAAGCTCACCAGGATCCTGCAGAATCATCATTAGCACTCAGTTTACTCTGGCAGTGGCCAGCCTGAAGTTCAGATGGCTGGCTACTGTTCTAGAAAGCAGAGTCTCCTTTTTTTTTTAAAGCCAACAATCTGCCTAAGCATTTTTAAAGTGCATATTATAATCAAATTCATGATTATTATTATTCTTTTTACAAAGCGGTTAATTTTGAAGAGCTGTTGGGTGGAGAAGAGCGTAATTAATGGCGTCTATCTGGGAGATGAGCTTGTATAATCCAGTCCTTGCCTACGAGCGGTTGAAGATTCAGCGCTGAAAAATGGCAGTCATGGTTCTGAAGAGTGGAACTGGTCACTGAAGTCAGCACAAGGTAGGGTCTTAACTGGTTTTGTTTGTACAAGTGACAGTGCATTGAAAGTCATGCCTTAGGTGCAGTTGTAGGATTGCACCATTCTAAAGGTCTAAATGGATATAGTCACCTATGAGAATGATACAAAACTGGAGATAGTGAAATGGCTCACTGGTCAAGGCGCCTGCCCCAGAGCTGGATGACATGAGTTCAACCCCGGGACCCCTGTGGTGGAAGGAGAGAACAGACTCTCTTGAAAGTTGTCCTTTGACCTCTCCACGTTCCCTCTGGCACATGCACCCACACACCACACACAAACATAAATAAACAAATGTCAAAGCAAAATACACAAGACCAAAATTCATTAATGAAAACCACTGAAGACTTTCAGTAACTGGTAGATAAACCCTACAGAAAATCATTCAGGTCAAACTTGGCCTAATATAATCTACTGAGTTACATGGGAAACATAGTTATTCCTATTGTCTTTAGTTTCCTTTACTTCTTCTTAAAAATAACATTTTAATTGGCGTTTTGAAAATTTCATACATGCATATAATGTATCTATCTCTCCTCCCTCCCCCCTCCTTACCCCCGTCCTTCCCTTCCTCTAACTCTCCCTAGGACCCTTAATCACATGCCCCTCCTTACTTCATGTCCTTTTTTAAAAAAATACTTATTTATTTACTTATTTTTAATCCATTGAGACCAGTTAGTGTTGTCTCCATGCGCATGGCTGTGGGGTCATCCACTGGGGCATGAGAACATAACATGGGCCGTACATGCCCCCAAAGTGACTGTTCCTCTCAGGGTCATCACCTGCCAATAGTTCCTCAGCTAGGAGTGTGGCTTGGATTTCCTTCCCTTTCCACCCTGGAAGTTTAACCTGCTACATCTTATACCAGTGACCATAGCGGCTGTGAGATCATATGAGTAACAACCGTGTCACGCCCAGGGGACAGCGTTTCACAGCATTGAAATGCTCCCTATGCTCTGACTTTCACATCCCGCCAGCCTCCTTTTCCTATATTCATAAACTTTCTGAACTCTGGTTTTAATTAAAGCAGAGATTGACACTTCCCTTTGTGTTACGTCTTGGACAATCGCCGCTTCCTTTCAACGGACTTGTATACAGTTCATTTGACCCTTACAGACAGTATGTATCTTTCAGTTGGGTAGGAAAGTCCGTGCCAGATGAGAAGAGTGGGTGCTGTGTGTGTGCAGGTGCATGTGCACGTCCCGGGGATCCTCCCATCTCTGCTTCCCCAGAGTGCATTACAGGCTTGTGCTTCTGAGCTTGGCTTTCTAATGCGGGTTCTGGGAAATCAGATTCAGGTCCTTGCGCTTGCACTGTGAGCACTTTAGTGCCTGATCATTCTCTCCAGCTCCTGAGTGTTTTGATTCTCTTCTTACAAGCTTCACAGGGATAAAGGGACTTGGCTTCAATTATCCAGCTAGGCAGTGACAGATCCCAACAGGCAACCAAACATGCTGGGTGTGGCCACCTATGCCTGCCATCCCAGCCCTTGGGAGATGGAGACAGGAAGATTGCAAGTGTTAGGCCAGCCTGGGCTGCATAAGGGGACCCTGCAGAGAGAGCCCGGGGAAGGAGGAAGGAAGGGAGGGGGAGGGGCAAGAGGGAGGTAGAGGTGAAAGGGAGGGGCGGAGAGGGAAGGGGAGGGGAGAGATTAGATTCTTCAGATCATTGGATCATTCCATCCACTCCATTGAGTTTTCTCTCCAAATAACTGGGTTGGAGAGAGGTTTCTTTGCATATTGCTATTTTGGACGTCGTAGGCACAGCATTAGAGGAGACACCCCCCACCAACACACTCCACATCTGTACAATATTCCCTTCCAGAAATGTTTTTGAAAACAGCAGCTAGTGTTTATTAAGTCATTCCGAATTTGACAGGGTACTGTCATGTATTCAATGCTTCCCGCCCTCCCTTGAGAGCTCTTCTGCAATGAGACCCTCCCTCCCACCCACCCCCACCTCCTACAGACCACTCTATTTGAAGCTTCCATTGCTTGGAAAAGAGTCAGGGAAGAATGGCCTCAAATATTTGGCTTTAAAGTACATTCTTGTGTAAATCAGAGAGAATTTGGGAAATACACATCGTGTTAGTATTTTGTTTTTTTAGTTCCCAATTCCAGAGACCACCCCCCCCTTTTTTTTTATAAAGGGGGAGAAAATGGTCTGAAAGGACACAAGTCACAAGCTAGCATTGATTCCTCCTGTCTTTCTTCAACTCCTCTTATTCTAGTCTGTGTTTTTGTTGTTGTGACAAAATCCTCCAACCAAAAGCAACTTAAACAGGGGAAGGATTTATTTGTCTTACACTTTTAGGTCACAATTCATCATGGAAGGAAGTCAAGGCATGAACTCAAGCAGAAACCAGAGAGGAATGCCGTTTGCTGGCTTGTTGTCTGGCTTTCTCAAGGGTTCATGCTCTCTTATACAGCCCAGGTCTACTTGCTTAGGGATGATGCCACCCACAGTGGGCATGGTCCCCCTTACATCAATCATCAATTAAGGCACCCCCTCGCCAAACATGCCCACAGACCAATATGATTTAGGTGATTCCCAAATTGAGACTCTTCTAGATGACTCTAGACTGTGTTAGGTTGACAGCTGAAGTTAACTAGGACATTCTTTATACCAAGGACAGTGAGTAACAGTCCTCCCCAAGGCCTTTTGAACACCTGAGCAGATAGAGGAGGGAGTACTTTGTGGACTTGTCATGGAACTCTGCAGACATAGCTCTGCAAAGCGTCTAGGCTGTCGACAGGGAACTAGGTCCTCTGTGGTCCTGACTCACCTCCTTCTCTCACTGCTGTGACCAAACACTTGAGAAGAAGCAATTGAAGGGGAGAAGCTTTGGCTCACACTTTGAGGGTCCAGTCCATCATGGCGGGGAAATCATGGTGGCGGGTGTGTGTGAAGCAGCTGGTTACACTACACCCACAACCAGGGAGCAGAGAACAATCAATACTGGCTCTCAGCTCCTTTTATCCGTTTTATTCAGTCCAGGAGCCTAGCTCAATGGCACAGCACTACTCACATTCCAGGTGGATCTACCTGGAAATACCCAGACAGCACACCCACAAGTACTTCATTAATGTTGTAAGAAGTGTGCTATGCTGTATGTGTATATATGTGTGAGTATGAATATATATGTGTGGTGTATGTATGTGTGGTATGCACATATGTGTGTGGGGGTGGGGGTGCACTCCTGTTCATGTATGGAGGTCCACCAAAGACATAGGGGAGAATCATGTTCTATCATGTCTACTAATTCCATTAAGATGTGGTCTCCCACTGAACCTAAAGCTATGTTGCTTTTGATCAGAATATTTCACTACATCAACAGAAGTGGAAGCACAACATCACACTATGGTGATACTGCTCACCTGGGCAGCAGACTTAGGAGACATTAGCTGAGTTAAGCAGAAGTCAGGAGAACAATTATGCGCAGTGAAACACAATCCTCACTCTTACTGGATCATGTTTCATGCCAGAAGTAGGGTCAGGACCACCCCATCAGATGTCAGTGTAGACGAGTGATGACCTCTGAGTATTTGATAGACTATTCCATGTTGAAAGACAGATTCATAAACTTAATGAGTGCAGGACCAGCCCTTAAATGTCACAACAAGGAAGCTGAGAAGGGGAAGGAAAAGCAGAACCCAGCTCAGTGGGTTGACCACACATTGATAAGATCAAGTTTACAGTTACTTGTAAAATTGAGGGGTGTGGTGAGGGAGGGAAGGGAACTTCCAATACGAATTAGGTGAAATTTAGAAAAGTAAAGTTGAAATTGTATAGCTCACTGGGCAAGTGGCTAGAGGATTCGTGTGTACCTGTTCAGTATGGCTTTGAATTTGGGGGAGGGAAAATGGGAGGCTCACTGGGAAGCAGTAAATCAGTAATATTCAACTTAATTTATTGTTTATGGTTTTTAGATGAGAGAAAATGGACAGTAATTGGTAACCTTGGAGGAGGAGAGTTTAAAATTCATTCAGTTATCTGGGGACTCAGCTCAGTGGTAGAGTGCTTGTCTAGAACTCCCCTTCCCCCTGAAGTGAGGGGCCCGGGGCAGGCTCAGCAGTAGCACACTTCTCTAGAATTCGCCAGTGAGATCCTGTGGGTATGAATTTGTGTTAGAACACTTGTTGAGTTGTGCTCAAGGCCCTAGATTCAACTTCCAACCTCATAAAACAATAAAAAGTATTATAAAATTAAAATAGAGTATACGAGCTTTTGCATTGTGCTAGGTATCCTACGTAATCTAGAATGATTTAAGTAAGGAAACTGTGCAGGGGTGAACAGGTTAAATGCAAACAGTTTGATGTTTTATGTCAGGGATTGAACATCTACAGGCTCTGGATGGTTCTGAAACCAGCCTCCCATGCCTACTGTAAGACAACAGTATGCATCCTAAGAGGATAATTTTGTTGCAGTTTGAAATACAAGAACTAATGAGGACTATGCAAATGTTTTCTAGCATTTTCCCTTTAACTCTAATAAATGACCATGCTAGAGTAATAAATGAAATCTTAAAAAAAGAAATGTTTCCCTTATTAGGAGACCCCCAACCTGTTCATTTTGGGATATTGCCATTGGTTAGAAATGAGTTCATTATGATTATCTATGTACACCTTTATGTATTTGAGCATAAATACTGAGCTGGAGAGATGGCCCAGTGAGGTTACTTCTATTGTAACTTTGACTCCAAAAGAGTTTCAAAGGGGGATTGTCTAGATTAGTTTGGCCTGTAGCCATGTCTGTGGGGGATTGTCTTGATTGCCGTCATTGATGGGTGAAGACCCAGCCAGGAAATGGGCAGCACCAGTCCCTAGTTTTAAGTCCTAAGACTATATTAGCATAGAGAAAGCTAGCTGAGCAGTAAGCCCAAATGCATTTATTTCTTTCTGTTCTTGACTGTTGATGAGGTGTGCCTAGCTGCTTCAAAGCTCCTGTTGCTATGGCTTCCCCCAGATGATGGAATGTAACCCAGAACTGTAAGCTAAATAAACTCTTTCTCCCCTAAGTTGCTTTTTTTTTTTTTAAAGGGTATTTTATCACAGCCACAGAGAGAAAACAAGGGCATGCAGTCAGCCTTGTGTGTACTTTGCAAGCATGAGTAGTTGATTTTGATCCCTGGAACTCATGTTAAAAAAAAAAAAGCTGAGCCTAGTGTTATGTGTCTGTAGTCCCAGTGCTGGGGAGGGTGAGATAGGTAGACTGGGGCTCATGGGTCAACTGGCCTAGTTTCTTTAGCAAGTTGCTGGTCAGTGAGAGATCCTGTGTTGTGGGATATTTGTATGCTGTGTGCAGAGGCATTTGTTGTAATAAAAAGCTGACCGGCCAATTGCTAAGCAGGAGGTATAGGCGGGATTTCTGGTGAGGGAGAGGAAGTAGGAGGAGGAATCTAGATGTTCGAAAGAGATATGAAGAGACACAGAGAAAGCCGCAGAATGGGCAGTACATGTCAGAATGTAGATGAATAGAAATGGGTTCATTTAAGTTATAAGAGCTAGTTAAAAACAAGCCTAAGCTATAGGCCAAGCTTTCATAATTAATAGTGAGTCTCCATGTCATTATTTGGGGCTGGCAGCAGAAAAGAAAGTCCGTCTACAACCCTGTTTCAATAAACAAGGTGGACAGCTCCTGATGCAAAACAGCCCTTGAGCATATGTATGTAGGTAAACTAGCACACGCATCAACATGTGTACACAAATGATGGTGATGATGATGATGATGATGACTATAATAGGCTGTAGTGATGGCTCGGCAAGTAAAGCACTTGCTGCCAAGCTTGACAAACCTGAATTCCATCCTCAGGACCCCCATCACTGAAGGAGAGAGCTGACTCGCGAAAGTTGTCCTCTGACATCCATATGCACACCATTGCATGTGTTCACACCTGTACACATGTGGGTACGCACACACATAAATATACACAGACACACACACAAAATACATAAATAAAATGTAATAAAAACCAAAAGACAACAATGATAAAAAGAGGTCAATTTTTAAAAAAGTAGCCAGGCCTCAGGTGCTTTCTGAAGGCTAAACAGACCATGTTCTTCCCCGTTTCTAATTAACTTTAACCCTCACTATGTGCTATTTCTGCAAAGTTCTTTACCATCTGACCCCCCCCCCCCCCCCCCCCCCCCCCCCCCCCCCCGCCCCCCACAAAAGTGAAGCTGAGAAGGAACCTAGGACTATTGGATAGTCTATCTAGATTGCAGGTCCCATGTTCATGTGTAAAACTGCACTGCTAGTGTGAGTTAAGGTCACACAAATGTTTTTGGCAGTCAGCTCACACCGCTGACCTGCCCTGAGCATCCTGACAACCCAGCTCCCCAGGCTTTTCACAGAAACTGCATCTCCACACAGCTCCAGCTTCCCACACCTGTGCCTTTTGGACCCAAGGGCAGAACCTTACATTTGTTCCAATTAAATTTTATCTTGTTAAATTCAGTTCATCACTCTATCCTGTCAAAAATGCCTGAAGCCCTTCTTAGGTTTTTCCAAAATATATGCTCAACTCCCACAACCTTCCGCCTAGCTTCCTACACGCGTTTGAATGCATTTTCTCCGGCAGCTCTGTTCTCGGCATCCAGGGTTTAAAGATGCACAAGACTCCTGCTGTGGCTTTCAAAGAGCTCACAGACACATAACAAGTGTGTCCGATGTGGTCGTGCATACCTGTAATTCCAGCATTGGAGAGTTGGAAGAAGGGTATCAATCATTCAAGGCCAGACTTGGCTTCATAGGGAGTCTGAGGCCAGCCTGAGACCCTGTTTCAAAGCACAGCAAACAGGGGCTGGTGACATGGTTTCTCAGGTAAAGATGTTTGTCTCCAAGACTGATGCTCTGAGTTCCATCTCTGAAAGCCACAAAGAGAAAGGAAAAAAACCGATTTCCCCCAAACTGTCTTGACTTCTACTTGAGTGTTATACACACACACACCCACCCACCCACCCACACACACACAC
>CABHPQ010162056.1:0-12064 GCA_902168405.1 Peromyscus aztecus | reverse complement strand
AAGGCCCCAGCACTGAGCAGGACCTTGAGTGTGTCACACACATGCTATACAAGGCCCCAGCACTGAAAAGGACCATTAGTGTGTCTCACACATGTTACACAAGGCTCCACCACTAAGCTATATCCCCACCTCTGATGAGAAACTCTGGCAACTCCTAAATTTCTAATGTTCTTATGTTCTCAAGTCAAATGGGGCTTTTTAAAGGATTGGGAGAAACATTAAAATGAACTAATTTGCCAAGCATGTGGCACACGCCTCTGGTCCTAGCAATCAGGAGGCTGCAGCAGGAGAATTAGGAGTTTGACATCTACAGCATAAGAAGAGAGACAGAGACAGACCAAGTAAGACAGGCAGCTAACAGGTGACTTTGACAGAAAACAAAACAAAACAAAAAAACAAAAGAGTGAAGACTTAAAAGGCAGGAGGCCAGCTGGTAAGACAACTTGCCACCAAGTCTGATGACCTGAGTTGACCCCTGAGACCCCCAGGGTGGAAGGAGAGAACCAACTCCAGCAAGGCGCTCTCTGACCTCCATCAGAGCACCCACTCATCCCCACACACAGAATTAATTAACTCATCAGCTAAAATGCAAAAAAGATTGTTGTGCTTTATAATATGGGCTAAAAATACAAGAAAAGTTGGGATGAAAATCATATAATTAACTGACTTTCTAGTAAATATGGGAAGATCCCTAACTTCCAGAAACCCTCTGCTCATTCTTTTGTCATCCTAATAGAAGTGGCAATCCACAGAAGAACCAACCCCAACAACTGTCTCTGCAGCTCGAATCTTAAATGGTCTTATTATAAAAACCCAGAGCCAGTGTTAGGATTCTGCCACTCCTCCAGCTGCGTGACTACACATGTGCAGTTCAGTAGCTAAGTAAGGGGTCTTACGTCTTGCGTCATCAGTCCACTGAATGACTGCGCAAATGCGCAGTCACGCAATCAGTGCATGTGTGGCATAGCTCCGTAAGCCCACCTGCGGAAGTGCAGGGGGATCCTTAAAAAGCCGGACACAGACTCCTCCCCTCTCTTCTCTCTCCTCCCCCAACTCTCTCTCCCCCAGGCCTGGCCATGCTTTCTTCTGTAACCCCCCTTCCTCCTAATAAAGTTCTGGTACTGGGTTTTGTTGTGTCTCAAGACCTTTTCACCCGGTAACAGAGCCACTTATATTTTTAAAACAACAGCCAGATATCAGGGTGAACGCTAAAAGATCAGAGAAGCAGAACAGCAGCCACTAGCTCTTACCTCTATGAAATCCTCAGCCTAAAGACAGTGAGTTCCTGTTCCTCAGGGCTTATATACCTTTCTCTGTCCTGCCATATTACTTCCTGGGATTAAAGGCGTATGTGCTTCCCAAGCAAAGGTATGAGATCTCAAGTGCTGGGATTAAAGGTGTGTACCACCACACCTGGCTCTGTTTCTCTCCTAGACTGGATCAATCTCATGTAGCCCAGTGTGGCCTTGAACTCACAGAGATCCACACGGAAATCTGCCACCCAAGTGATAGGATTAAAAGTGTGTACCACCACTGCATGGCCTCTGTGTCTAATCTAGTGGCTGGCTCTGTCCTATGATCCTCAGGCAAGTTTATTAGGGTACACAATATATCACCACAGTTTTCTTTTCTTCTTAAGGTTTATTTTCATGTTATGTGTGTGAGTGTTTTGCCTGCATATAATGTGTGTGCATAACGTGAATGCAATGCCAGCAGAGGCCAGAAGAGGGCATCAGATCCCCTAGACCTGGAGTTACAGAGAGTTGTAAGCTACCACGGAGTCTTGGGAACTGAACCTGGATCTTCTGGAAGAGCAGCAAACGCTCTTAGCAACTGAGCCATCTCCAAACACAACAACTGGGTGTTTTGGTTTTGGTTTTTTTTTTTTCCTCTTTCTTTCTTCCTTCCTTCCTTCCCTTTTTTTTTTTTTTTTCCAAGACAGGTTTCTCAGTGTAGCCCTGACTGTCTTGGAACTACTCTGTAGACAAGGCTGGCCTCAAACTCAGAGATCTGCATGCCTCTGCCTCCAGAGTGCTATGATTAAATGCATGCACCACCACCACTGGCAACTATTTTCTTGATATCATATTAATTTCATTATTTTTCCTTTGAAATCAAGTAAAATGA
Source organism: Peromyscus aztecus (assembly GCA_902168405.1). Taxonomy (NCBI): domain Eukaryota; kingdom Metazoa; phylum Chordata; class Mammalia; order Rodentia; family Cricetidae; genus Peromyscus; species Peromyscus aztecus. The sequence goes on along the minus strand of CABHPQ010162056.1, from coordinate 9,937 downwards.
AAACTGGCTGTAAGTACTTTATTATTTGCTATCCTAGAAGCTTCACAGGCTCTGTTAACACATCCCTTCTTTAAAAATGAAAAAAAAATTAATCACATTTATTTATTATGTGTACCATGGTACAGAAGTGGAAGTCAGAGGTCAACTTGCAGAAGTTAAGTCTCTCCTTCCATCATGTGGGTCACAGGTATTGGATTCAAGTCATCAGGCTTGTGGGAAATGCCACCTCACCAGCTCTAACACATCCCTTTTTATGAACCAGACTGACGTGGTGTCCATCAGAACCAGAGCACAGAAGTGCATCTTCTGTGAGCCACTTCAACATGAAGCCACACCTCTCCCCTGCAGCTCAGGCTGAGCAGCACCTCTGGACCAGACTGTTCCAGCCAACTGCAGGACATGGGGATCTTCCTATCAGTGGTATCTTTATGAAGGAAGTAGCCAGAGTGAAAACCTCTCTCTTCCAAGTATTCCTGGCCCTCCCACTCCTTCAGGAACGAGGCCTGGTCACTACGCTAGCTAGGTTCCAGCAGCACTGTCACCTCAGTACTGTCACAGAGTATCATAGACAGACGACCCTTCAATAAAACTTCGCTAACTGAATACGTGAACGAACGACTGTGCCAGCATTACAAGGTCTGACAAACAACATGGTGGTCCCCCTTATCCACAGGACTAAGCTCAAGACACCCAGTGGACATCCAAAGTCTCCAGGAGAACCTAGTCCATAAAGCCACTGCAATACCAGAAACAGGCTGTCTACAATCAAGACAAGCTCGAAGCAACTGGTGGTCAGGCCAGTACACAATCTAGATGAAAGGAAGCTAGACAAGGATGCTTGTGTCCCAGGCAGGGTGACACGAGACTTCAGGCACACATTTATAACTGTGACTCTCTCCAATTTCCCACTTACTTTCAAACTGGAGCAGGGGAGGAGGGACTGTACCCAGACAGCTAGAGGTGCCTCTGCTACCCCTTCCCTAGACCTGCATGCCTTTCTCCTAAAAAACAACAAATGCATAAGATGTGCAGCGGGGGACTGGCATAATCTCTGTGTTTTCGTCTAAGTAGCTAAAATGCACCCAAGGGACCTAGAAGAACACAGTCCCTAAGCAGCAGGGTTACACTAAAAAGAGAAGCGACATTTTGACATAATTCTGTTTGAAATTGTCAAAACAATATCAACAGAAAACACGGGCACTCTAAGTAATTATAAACCACGAGTAAGTAGATGAAGTCTACTACCTATATCTCCTCCTTGACAGCCTCTGTTGTACAAGACACCTGTCTTAATGGTCTGTAAAGCACAGGAGGCATGCCCTGTGCCCTGGCAATCGTCAAAGGACACGCACTTCTGAGATCACTCACTGCAGCGCGCTAGCTGCTCAGAAAAGGCAGGTTCACACTTTCAACAACAACAGGGAGACTGAACTGGGCAACTGACACACAGCGACGTTTAACGATGAATACATAACAAGCTTCGAGTTAGGGATCACAGCTCTTAATGCAAGGAATCACAGACTAATGTTTAAAACTTTCTCAAAGAGCCTCATGGCCTGTCAGTGGTAAAACAACAGCAGTTTTCCACTTGGGGTTTTGCACTGATTTTTTTCTTGATTGACTTACATTACTCCTGGATATTTACATTTCTTCCAATCTGAATCAAGGATTTCTTTAGTAATCACACGGATTAACCCATGCGCTGAAGTGAACGTTTGTAAACTGTATTGCTAAAGATATAAAAACATGCTGAGCTGATGACAGAGGTCGCCTGCTCAACCCCGGGGAGTTCTCTGTCCCTCGCTTGTGCGGCACAGCTGCTGTGCCGCACACAGACTCACATGAATGAAAATATTTAGATGGGAAGCCACCCACTTAGTTTATTTTCCATATGACTTTCCTGTAATTATTTTGTAAACTGTTCACACAACAATACATAAAAACATCTGCAAAAACAGGTAATTAATGTGTCAAGCCACACTAATGCATTTTTTATGGTGTCCATGCTTCGTCAACTGTAATTATAACTCTTTTTTAAGCAGATGATGATGTGTTTGCTGCAATGTGCAAGTGGTGATTTCAGACGCTCTGCTTACTGCTCATACAATCTGAATATAAAACTCCACAGCTACTTTGTGCACATCAGCGCTTTACCTAGCTTTTTGCTGAAGCACGAAAGCACTGCTCTTTTTCTAAGCTATAATTTCCAGCAAACATTTTTGTCATTAAAATGTGAAAGTCTCAACATAAAAATTGACATGAAAATAGTGAAAAATTCAAGGAGCATATGCTGGTAAACATCTTGACTTTCTTCCTCTGGCTGTGACCCTGGGGAAACTCCATCACTTTAGCCTGTAGAAAACGGTCAGCAAAGCCACCCCATAGTCACCAGTTTAGAGGTTGCTCTGCTTCTGAGTAACACAGTGGCCCCTCAGACCCACCCAGTGCACACTGAGCTGACAAATGAAGCAGCAGCGAGTCCTTCCCAAACCCGCTCTGCTCACGTCAGCGGACTCTGCTGAGCTGACCCACAGGGGCCACACCACACTCCTCACCGCTGTCATCATAACTAATTCTGATGGCCCGACGCACATGACCTCTCAAGTTCTGTTTCTATAGGCAACGAAATCTAAAATTACAAAAACAGCAAAGTTCTACACAATTTTTCCCAGCTCCTTCTCCCCAAAGAAATAAAACAGTAACAATAAAAACAGTTGGGTCGCCAGGCGGTGGTGGTGTACGCCTTTAATCCCAGGTGGATCTCTGTGAGTTCAAGACCAGCCTGGTCTACAGAGCGAGATCCAGGACAGGCACCAAAACTACACAGAGAAACCCTGTCTCAAACTGGATGTGGTGACTCACCCCTATGATCTCAGCCCTAGTTGTAAAGACAGGAGGATAGGGAGTTCCCCGCCAGACTGGGCAACATTGCAAATTCCTGGACAGCCTACACTATAGAAGACCCTGTCTAAAAAACAAGGGCAGGAGAACCTGGAAACAACCTAGATGCCCATCAACTGAAGAATGGATAAATAAAATGTGGTACATATACACAATGGAGTACTACTCAGCAGAGAAAAACAATGACAGCATGAAATTTGCAGGCAAATGGATGGAACTAGAAAATATCATCCTGAGTGAAATAACCCAGACCCAGAAGGACAAACATGGTATGTACTCACTCATAAGTGGATACTAGATGTAAAGCAAAGAACAATCAGACAGCAACCCACAGAACCAGGGACGCTACATAGCAGGGGTGACCCTAGGATAACTGTGGCTTATAATAAGCTTTGGTTTTACTCAACTACTGGGCAAGCCTTAATGAAACATTTCACTTTAGGATAAGAATTTATACTGTATCAAGCTGATAATAGATAAATAAATAAATAAATAAATAAATAAATAAATAAATAAATAAGAGAAAAAAAAAACAAGGGCAGGGCCAGTGAGATGGTTCAGTAGGTAAAGACACTCGCTGCCAAACCTGATGGCCTGAGTTCAATCACTGGGACCCACAGGAGGAGAGAACTTACTCCCCAAGTTGCCTCTGAGCTCCATGTTCATGCCATGGCACACAAATATACAAGTGTGTGTGTGTGTGTGTGTGTGTGTGTGTGTGTGTTCATGCATGTGTGTGTATGTTGTGTTCACACAAAAACACAGAATAAATAGGTATACATTTAAAAAAAATAAGAACACAAAGGGGAAAAGCAAGAGCATGATCACAGCAGCCCCGTGCCTTGACGATCAAGAGCACTCACAAACAAGGTTCTGTCTGTTGCAGACATCAAGAATCAATGTTGCAGGTTCGAACTTAACTATTTGATATAAACCTTTGATAACTAGCTCCTATGCTCTTCAGTGGACTATTTCTGTGACATTGCTTCTCCTGAACATGAGCAACCATGCTGGGCCACGGAAATCTATCAACATGCTGTTTACACAAACATCAGAACTGTCACAGCCAAGCAAATGACAGTTGCCCAGTTGCCCAGCCTGTCAGAGAGAGTTCCTGAATAGATAAAAAAAAAGCCCAGTTCCAGGGTTGCAGGAAGCACACGGTCAAGGTGCAGAAAGGAAGCAAGGCAGTATGTTAAGGCCGGAAGTCTCTGACTTAACAAGCTATAATATAATATAACACACATAACTAATGCATTTCAATGGCTGGGCTCTGCACAGTGTCAAATGATGGGGGTCCAGTAAACACCCCAGGTGGGGGCATTTAAACTTATCTGGTACTTTCAAACTCACTTTTGCCTGTTGGTTGCTGGCCACAGTCTTCAAGATTCAGCTCACTGTTACCTTCTCTGAGTACCATCTCTTTCTCTCACCAGGCACCTACTTACATGGAGGATAGAATCGTTCTCTTATGCAAACATATTTTCAGAGAATGTCTTATGTACTAGGCACTCCTTAGAAGACAATAATGAACAAACAGACCACTTGCCTTTAAGGGCCCTGCAGACAAGATAAACAGACGCCCTGAGTACTGACAGCACGGGAATCCATCCATCATGAATACAATTAAAGGGGTACAGTGGCAAGAGAGGTCAGGAAAGGGATTCTGGTCTGAGCAGAAATGAGGAAAGACTTCCTCCAGGAAAGCCCCTGGAGCTAAGCAAAGAGTCAACCAACTGAGGAGCACAGTGACTTATCCCAAGCACAGCCACACGGAGGTCCAGCATGCAAAGACCTCGGTGCTTCCCGGGAAATGCAAGAAGTCCCTGTGGCTGAAGTTGAGCAAGTAAAGGGGCCTGACTCCAGATAAGCCTGGGAGGGAGATAGAAGCCCACTGCACAGCCCTATGGCCACAGTAACTGGGAGTGTCCTAAAAATCAATGAGTCCATCTTTAATAGCTCACTCAGAAGGCCTGATAAGACTCAGTAGATAAACCAATTGCTGTCAAACATGGAGACAGAGTACAAATCCCCACATAAAGTTCGAGTGGGGATGGTCGATTGCCTATAACCTCAGCACTCAAGAGTCAAGCCAGAGGATCCTGGGGCAAGCTGGCCAGCTAGACAAGACTATCCATGAACTCCAAGTTCAGGAGGAGACCCTGCCTCTGCACATAAGGTGAAGGTAGGTCAAGGACATCAGTGTCTGGCCTGCACACACAAGGGCCCACACACATGCAAACATGCGCATGCGTTCACACAGATTGCCTAGGCTGTAAGAAGAGAAAGAATGGGTTACAATCAATAAGAACTGAAGTTGTAGAAATAATTATGGAGTTGTTATTAAAGAGATAACAGAGGACAGGCTTCCAGGATGTGGGGGGTCACTTGGCAAAAGCTCTCCCCAGATAAAACAATATAAAATTACCTAAAGCATCAATTCTAGACACTGACAGGGACATACAAGAATGAGGTAGGGGTGTGTGTGTGTGTGTGTGTGTGTGACACTGCAGTAAGAAAAGCAAAGGCCTGTGGTATTTTAACATGGAGTTGTTTCTATCTGTTCCCAAACCTAATGCAATGGGATGGTGGCTGTGAGGACCCATCTATCTTTATCTCCATTGAAACTTCAGCAAGTGAGGATGCTGAAATCAACATTGAGGAACAAGACAACCATGGTATGCCCCACACACCCCAGAATATCCCTGGAATCTTAAAAGTTGCACACTGGCCCCAGGGCCACAGAGAACCCAGGATCTACTCATCCTCACAAATGGGTGGTCCTTCAAAAGCACGCATGTGCACACACACACACACATACACACACACACACACACACACAGTACTTTTTCTTCTGATAACGTAGCTCTCATCTCCGGCTCACTTTGGGGCTTCTGTAGTTCCTGTCTCTGCCTAACTTGCCTCACACACTGAACGGCGACATGATTCCTGTGTGACTCACTACCTGTGTCACTGCCATGGGTGAGCTCCACTTTCCTCTTGAAGGCCATTTCCCTGCTTCTTTGAACAAATGGTGTTTTACTGGCTCTCAGCCACTGTGAACATTTCCTTGTTGGGTTTTAGATTTTTTTTTTTTTTAATTCTTGAGTCTATTTAAGGATGTTTAATTCTCTGAGGTCTTGTTTTTATAATTTGTTATACACCTTCTTCACTACTTCTCAGCATCCCACCCAATGCCCAGGGTCAAATTAGTCAGGCTGCCTCTCTGCAGCAGACACTGTCCTCAGCTCTGCACAACTGTCCACGGTGTGGCTCCCTGCTCCTTCAGTGGTGACTTCCCCATAACCATGCATTGCTCCGAGTGCTGAGTGCCCTGGGCATAGTCTGCCATCACTGCATGAATCTCCTCTCCAGATAAGACACATAGGCCCTACATCTCCAGCCAGCAAGCCCTAACTATAGCTCAGCTTTGGTCTTCTTGGTGGTTTAACTGCACCTCTTTAGCTCAGAAATTCTGCAGGAGAGCTGCAAGCCACAGGAAAATGTAATGGAACCCAGCTACTATCACAAAAGCTACTGCTTGAGAAAGTCGAGGACTTTTCCAAAGGTCAAGCTATGGCTTAAGAAGTCTTGGTGATATTTTAGCTTTTGTATATATATTAGCTGGTTCCTACAGTGATTTTCTTGTAATGCTATTCATGCTTTCAAGAACTCCTATTTATTTATCTAAAATACCTATCAAGCATCCAAGGCCAAACGAAACAACACCTGTCTCCTAGGTCAGGAGGATAGCTTTATTTCTTGTGCAATTTAGGGTGAGACCTGTGGTGATATTGTATTCCCCAAAATATTGTGCACCCTAATAAACTTATCTGGGGTCAGAGAACAGACAGCCACTAGATACAAAGGCTAGAAAATGGTGGCACTCACGCCTTTAATCCTAGCATTCCAGAGACAGAAATACCTCTGGATCTCTGTGAGTTCAAGGCCACAATGGAAACAGCCAGGCATGGTGACTCATGCCTTTAATCCCAGAAAGCCAGCCTGTAATCCCAGGGAGTGGTGGTAGAAAGCAGAAAGGTATATAAGGCGTGAGGACCAGAAACTAGAAGCATTTGCCTGGTTAAGCATTCAGGCTTTTGAGCAGCAGTTCAGCTGAGACCCATTCTGAATGAGGACTCACAAGCCTCCAGTCTGAGGAAACAAGACCAGCTGAGGATCCAGCGAGGTGAGGTAGCTGTGGCTTGTTCTGGTTCTCTGATCTTCCAGTTCAGTCCAATACCTGGCTCAGGTTTGATTTTATTAATAAGAACTTTTAAGATTCATGCTACAGAGACCCTCCTTCCTTACAGCCTTACTAATAGACTCCTAATTTCTTACCTAACCACTTCTAGGAATGTAGATTGAGCACATAAATTCCCTTCTTGACTAACCAATCATTAGCACTCATTTGGGTTGTAAAAGAAAGCCTAACGGCCACTGCCTGAGGAAAATTCTTACCTGCCTTTATGACCCCATAAGAATTCAAGCCTGGTGACCTTGCTCCGGCAGAGGATCGCTATGGCTTGGGTTTATAACTGAACACCTCAGAGACCGAGAGGAACTGAGGTACAAGGAGAACAAAGAGAGGACATTGAGAATTTTGGCTGCAGAGGATTTTTGACTAGAGAACTGGAGATCAGGATGGAAGATGAGGAAGAGCCAGACGGGAACGTACTAAATGGGTAAGAATGAGATGAGGCAGAACTAAGATCAGAGAATTAAGATAGAACTTAGAGGGGACAGCAGATAAAGGTAGAGACATATCGGGCAAGAAATGAACTAGGCTTGAGTACAGAACTGTAGCTGTGTAGATAGGATTTTATCCCAGAGGACAAAGAGCTTGGTGTACTTAGATTCATTTCCCGAAAATAGTTCTCACCGTTCATAGTTTCTCTTCTGAGTCCCTGGGAAAATGTATTATTAAGGTTGGTCCTTTATTAACATACAAGACAGGAGCCCTGTGCCAGCCTCTTCCTGCACCACAGCCTAGGGAAGCACAGGTCCAGAATCAAAGGACTCATGAGCCTCCCTCTTCTGGTTCCTGTTTCTCAGAAACCATGGTCCTTCGCTGACGTGTGATATTTTGCTTCAGAAAAAGAGTATATATGGTCCCTGTTACCCATGCTGGCCAGCAGTAACAATTGGGGAAAGGGATACACACACACACACACACACACATACACACACACACACACACACACACACACACACACACACACACACACGTGCGCGCGCGCGCACGCCCCGAGTAGGCATTCATGTGGGGACAATGGGACACACATGTCACAGCACATGTATAGTGGTCATAGGCCGACCTTCAGTATTCACATCCCCCTTGTTGGAGACAGATCTCTTGTTGATCACCATTGCAAACAGCAGGCTGGCCGGTCCCTAAGCTTCCAGGGCTGCTCCTGTGTCTGACACTCATCCCACCACAGGAACACAGGATTACAGACAGGTGCTACCAAGTCGGGTTTGACATGGATTCTGGGGACCTGAATTCCTGTCCTCATGCTTCCATGACAAAGCACTTTATATCTGAGCCATTTCCTTAGCCCTAGAAATCCCGAACTTAATGTGACTACTAAAAGAAACTCCAAGATCGCATGTGACTTAGGTTACATGGCTATTGTCTAATGCTATTACTCAAGCTCATCACTCAAGTCATGTACTACTGAGATTAGCTAAGAGTCCAAGAAGCCTGCAGAGGAAGTCCCATAAACTTAAAGTGAAGAGAGAGCTGGGAGAGGAGCGGCTCAGCCTAAGAACTGCAGATCTACGCCGTCACTGAGATAACAGAAAAGGCTCTCGAGGCAGAAGCTACACTGTGAAAGTGTCACTGTTAGCTGGACATGAGGTAACAAAATGATGTTGAGGACTGAGGGCCCAGTTCAAATGAGGAGCACTGAATACCAGTCCAGAATGAGATTTCCCCCACATGGGGGACTGCCAGGACACGGAACAGACTGACTTCACTTGCTGGATTGCACTATATTCCATTTCACCATGACTAGACCACTTCATTTCAAAAGGACCATCACCATAGACTTGCCCATAGGCCAATCTGACAGAGGCAGTTCCTCAGCTGAGGCTCCCTTTCCAAGGACTCCAGCTTCTATCAAGTTGACAGACACTAACCAGCGCTCGGGTGATCTCAGAAAGATGTGTCAGTGAAGAGTTAAAAGGAAAGAAGGAAATGCCGACCAAGGACCCTGCAGAAACCAACCACAGAGAAACAAGGCGCTGGCCCTTAGGGCAAAGTCAGGGGAAAGCAGACCTCCACCACAAGCCCATCCCTGCAAGGAACAAGAAGGAAAAGGCAGACCACTGCACTCTGTGAAGAGACCTGAACAGCAACTACCACAGGAGCAGCTGGGAGGGGAACTGGGCCACCGCAGGATGCTGATCAATGCTGCTGCCTCTTAGTACAGGTATCAGTTCTAAAGGACTCTTCTGTGTGTGGAACTACAATGAGCCATGGCCTTACATACTCTCCTGAACATAGAACTATACTTTAAATTTTTCAAGAGTTACCTATTCTCTAGATAACTGTAGTCTAAGAACCCATTAGAGAAAACACATAAACAACTAGCGCAGGGCCAGCAAGATGGCTCAGAGGGAAATGCTTACTTCCTGCCACTCCTGCCACCTGAGCTTGATCCCCAAAAGCCACATGGTAGAAGGAGAGAACTAACTCTCCCACACGTGATTAAAAATAAAAGAAACAACCTTCTTACACAGGCAGCCAAAGAAATAATAATATATGATAACAACTACCGGGATAGTGAGCAGAGGGTGCATGTCCCCCTGAAGGGTAGACAGAGGGTGCATATCCCCCTGAAGGGTAGACAGAGGGTGCATGTCCACCAGGATGGTGAGCAGAGGGTGGTGCCATGTCCACCAGGAGGGTAGACAGAGGGTGCATGTCCCCCTGAAGGGTAGACAGAGGGTGCATGTCCACCAGGAGGGTAAACAGAGGGTGGTGCCATGTCCACCAGGAGGGTAGACAGAGGGTGCATGTCCACCAGGAGGG
>CABHPQ010162055.1:28953-52037 GCA_902168405.1 Peromyscus aztecus | reverse complement strand
CTTGAGTGTGACCTCTAATCAGGCATAGGAACCTTAGTTCCTCTATGCAGCAGTGTTGGGAAGTGCTTGGGTAACTGAGTCAGATCTCTCATGGGAATGTGTTAGCTATGGCAGAGGTTAGACCCCGCTCTCTTGCACGTGTGTACTTTCTCCATCTTTCAGCTTCTACCACCTTATGAAGCATCAGAAGGCCATCTCCAGCCATGGCCATGTGACCTTGAACTTTCCAGCCTTGGAGTCTGTGAACCTAAGTAATCCTCTTTCTTTATGATAGGTCATGCATCAGACAGTCCTTAGAAAGTGGACTCATGGCTTGGCCAAGATTGAGAGTCATGTTGACAATTTATACGGAGATAGAAGATGGCCCTAAAATCATACAGTGGACAACTGACTGAGGCAAATCCTGAGCCAAGCCAGTGTTTACACTCCAGCCACAAGACTATGCGAGAAAAGTAAGCAAGAAGGTTCTAGAAGAAGGACTAAAGACTTCATCACCACAGGACTGGACCCACACCCCTACCCACCCTGGGATGATCTATTCCATGTACCAGATTTGGCATTTGTCGTGGCCAAGAGATAAAAAAAAAAAAACAACCTAAACTAAACTAAACAAAAAACCTCCTCCTGGCCCCCTTGGTCTTTGCCACCTGTGAGAAGTGGAGTCCTGTAGCTAGGATCTCTGCCTCTCCAGGCTAGGGTCTGGCACAGAGCCATAAATACCAGGACACTGACCCCCTGGGTTGCAAAATCTTGATTGGGAGGCCCAAATGTAATCCAGGTTGGCTGGAAACAAAGGAACATGAGGCACTCCCTGGGTGGCCTGGCCTGCCAGGGAGGCTCTTGGCCGTCCAATTTTTCAATCCCAGCTCTGGCCTTCTTGGCTTTGGTTTCAGAGACCTCAAGTGCAAAGGGAAACTGATACTATCACCCCATATGGCCAGTCTGAAGTGTGAAATGGCATGTGGCCCTAACAGGGATTCAGGTGTAGCCTCAATGTCTGTGTCGGAGACACCTCACCTGAACCCACTGAGCATGGGATTTGTGGGAACAGGTGGGCTTTCCAATGCAGGAAGCAGCCAGCATCACGTGGAAGGCAGGGCAGTGGGTTCTCCACTCTGTGGCAGGTGATCCATTTGGCAGAGGTCTGGCAGGCCCAGATGGTAAGAGGCCTGGATATCGGGCTAAATTTGGACTTGGATGGAAAGGGAAGTGTTCAGGAGGCCTCTACAGAAGACTAGCTTGCCATTGGCAATTATAAAATAAATTAATAAAACACACACACAATAAAACACACACACACACACACATACACACACACACACACACACTTAAACCATAGTGCTCAGGAAACGGTGGCCTTGGTTCCAGGATCCTGGGAGCCAGTTGGATGTGACTGGGCTTTAGGCTTGGGCAGGTTAATCCCTCATATCCTGTTCTCCAAGACTCCTCCCTCCCTGGCCCTGATTCCCACCTCATGAGGGTGGTTTCCACAGAAACCCCCAGGCATCCAACATGGCCTGGCCCTGCAGGTGGACCAGCCTGGTGCCACCCGCACGTGGGACAAATGGAGCTGCCCTTTGTCCAGGAACCTGCACAGGAGGGGAGCTGGCCACCCTGCCCAGGATGAGGAAAAGAGGCTATTTTGGGTTGAAACCCGGGCTGTGTGGATGTTGTCTACAAAGAGCTACCCGCAGCCTGGGGAAAACCATCTGCCCTAAAGAGCAGGCTGAACACCTCAACGCACAGCCTTCAGACTCAGTCCCCTCGCAGTTCTGTGGAGGCCTGTCTGGGACCGACCACTCCAACCTTGTCATCAGCCTGGCTTAGGCCCTGCCGTCATGGGGCCTGAGCAGCTGTAATTCAAACACAGGCTTGCCTTCCCTGTCTGCTTCACCCCAGAAAACTGAAGGGGCGGGGGTGGAAAGTGAAATCTCATCTTGGAAATCCAGGAGTCTTGCCTTACAGAAATGGTAAGTGGGGTGCTCAAGAGCAGCTGGGATGGGGTACAGGTGATGATGCACTGCTCCCAGTTCTGCCTCAGGTGGCAAGGATACCAGGCCTGGTTCCACACGCTCTTCTCTAATAGACACAATGGGGACCCTGCCATCTCTACTCAGGCCGGCCCAGTCCTGGAGGTCTCTAGATGTTCCCGGTACCTCTGTGTATGGACACCCAAGGAAATGGGAATGGCTACGGTCCCTTTAGGGACGTCTAGTCTCACACTCACCATGAGGTGGCTCAGCTGCCCTCGGAACCCACCTCTCCTCCAGCCTGGATGCTTGGCCTGAGAACTGCCATGGGGCCAGAAATTAGCCAAAGGATCACAACTCAGGGCTTGGGCAGCGGGTGTCCCCAGTCTCCTGGCTGTCCATTCGGAGTATTCATTACTGCAGTCGGGCACTGCCTAAGCTGACTCCCCACCAGCCCACCTCTCTGGATGGTGGCCCCAGCTGTTACCCAGCTGGCCACTCGCGGAGATCCTTGCAGCCACCTTGCTTCTGACAGTAAAGTGTCACCACCTGTCAACTAGTCTGTGGCGACCCTGTCATCCTCCCAGTTGCTATGGACGTCCCCGTAGCTGCTTTACAGTCACCCCTAGCTCTCAAAAAGCAGTCACGCTGAGCTTGTTAGCAATGCTTTGTCATTGTCTCATCAGCCCGGGTTTGGGCCTCACCCAGCCTGGGTTTTCTCCTTGTGGTACTGGCATTTCTCTGTATCCAGTTTGGGCTCTCCCCTCCCAGCCATTCTGAGAGTCATCCTAGAGCATGGGAGCAATGTCTCCTGAGGTCCCTGCCTGGACATGAAGTTCCACGTCAGGGAGGGGCTGCCTAGATGATGACTCTTCCCCATACATGCTTCCACTCTTCCTGGGTCCAGGCACATGCTATTGTTCCTATAGGCCCTGTCTGGGCCTGCAAGATCTGCAGCACAAGAGTCCTTCCTCTCCCGTGACACATGCTGCAACATGGATGAACCTCGTAGATGGTACACTGAGTGAAGTCAACCATGTGACAGAGGACATGCCCAGATAGCTCTGCTCATCCAAGGTGTCTAGTGCCATCAGTTTCATGGAGAGGTAGGGGAAGGTTGTTAAGGGCTGAGGAGGAAAGCTGGGGAGCTGGTGCTTAACCAGACAGAGTTTCAGTTTTGCAAGATGAAAAGACTTCTGTGGTTGGATGTTGTGCTGGATATTTTTATGTCACCTTGAGGCAAGTGATAGTCCTCTGAGAAGAGGGAACCTCAATCGAGAAAACGCCTCTGTAAGATCAGGCTGTAGGAAAGCTTGTAGGGCATTTTCTTAATTAATGATTGGTGGGCAAGGGCCCAGCCCATTGTGGGTGGGGCCATCCCTGGGTTGGTGGCCTTGGGTGCTGTAAAAGCAGGCTGAGCAAGCCATGGGGAGCAATCCAGTAAGCAGCACCCCTCCATGGCCTCCGCTTCAGCTCCTGCCTGCAGGTTCCGGCTCTGTTTGAGTTCCTGTTCTGACTCCTTTGATGATGAACTGTGATGTGGATATATAAGCCAAATAAACCCTTTCCTCCTTAGCTGCTTTGGTCATGGTGTTTTGTCACAGCAGTAGTTAACTCTAACTAGGACAGATATGATGGACACATAGGACCGTAAGTTTTTTTAACACCTCTGACCTATATACTTTAAAGTGGTTAAGATAATGAATTTTATTTGTTTATTTGTTTTTTATTTTATTTATTTGTTTATTTTTGGATTTTCAAGACAGGGTTTCTCTATGAAGCCTGGCTGTCCTGGAACTCACTCTGTAGAAGAGGCTGACCTTGAACTCAGAGATCTGCCTTCCTCTGCCTCCCTAGTGCTGGGATTAAAGGCGTGTGCCACCACTGCCTGGCTTATATGTATTTTCTAACAATTAACCATTAAATACACACACACACACACACACACACACACACACACACACACACATACACACACACATCAAAACAAACAAAACAGCTTCCCTCCTACACTAGACTTTTTTACTGCAGCTACAAATCCGTGAAATAAACGCTTTACAGGAGGAGAGACTCGTTTGAGCTCATGGTCTAAAGGTGTCCGTGCATAGCCGCCTGGCTCCATTGCGGTGGCCCTTTCCTGAGGCAGAATTTCACAGCTGCAGGACTGTGTGACAGAGAACAAGGGAGACCTGGGTCAAGGTTCAGCTTATTTCCCTGAGGCCTCACCTCTGGAAGTTTCCATTGCCTACCAGTAATGCCATCAACTCAGAACCCATCAGTGACTAATCCATTTGGTCAGAGCCCTCAGGAGCCAGCCAGTCACCCTCAGTGATTTGCTCCACTAGCTGAGGACTGAGTCTTCAGCACATGAACCATCCAAAGACACTTTATACCCAAACTGTAATGCCTCCCTCAAAGAGTCCTGCCCCTCCCCAGTTGGTTGCACTGGGACCCATTCCTCCCTGCCTATCGGTATGACCATGCTGAGAGACCACAGAGGCAAGTTCCAAGAGATCAGCATTATCTTGTTAGATTCCTGTCCCTCTTGAGACCATTATGTGGCCACCGAGTCAGATGGCGATGGTCACTTCTGTGGGTATGTTATGTTCACAGGAACCTGCAGCTCCCACACCCTCTCCTCGTAGGTGTCAGGTCCCCACCCTTCCCCATCTTCAGACAACAGCAGACAGGAGCTATAAGCTACTTATGAGACTAATCCTCCAAACCAGCCTTTCTCGCTCTTCCTACCCACCCGCCCCAGCTGCCAAGAACGAGGGGTTCCCTGGATGCTGCAGGGAAACCCTCTTTTTCATATTTTGATTTAATCGCTCTCCTCTCTTTTTCATGATAGAAGTATTCATAACAGACTGTTCTCCCAGCTCCAGGCCCCTGGGACTTCTCAGAGGCCAAGATGCTGCATCAGCCAGCAGGCCCTCTTCCCTCAAAATCCCTCCCGATTGTGACTGCTTTGCCAGAGTTCGGGCTATTTGGTGGTACCTGGGGTTGGCCCTGGGTGCTGGCTTCTGGCAAGCAATGCCATGCAAAGTTGAGTGTCTGAGAGAGAACGCCTGTGAAGAAAGAGGAGGTAGGGCCGTGCACAGGGAGAGAGGACCAGGAGAGAAGGCAAACCTCCAGGACTATCTGAGATCTGCATCAAGGATATTAGTGGGGCATTGGATACAGACAAGATGGGGTGAGTCTTACACAAGGGCTTCCCCTGAGAGTGGAATACAGTTTGTGATGAAGGAGAAAGGGTAATCCATTGACGCCTGTTCCCGGAGGTGGGAGTGGGCGTCTGAGGACAGGGAGAACCCTCTCTACACTCTCATCTCCAGCTCAATCTACTTTCCATTTGCTTCCAACGCTGATTCTTTCTCATGGTAAGGCATCTTGAGCCATGTGAGAGGAAGGCTCATCTCAGACTTCATTCTGTAGCAGCCTCCTCGACTCCCACCAGTCACCCCACTGCCTGACAATTGGGAGCAGATTCTCTAAAAGGCAGGGGAACACCCTTGCAGACAGGGTCAGTTGAGTGGAAGGCTGGGTGGATGTACATTCTCTTAGACACAGGCCAGAACTTCGGGTCAAGTATCCTGGGACTCTTTATGCTTCAACCCTTGAATTTAAGCTTTATAAATGAAGCTGATGATACAGGGGAGCGTCCATGAGCTCACATCCTCCTACGTCTAATAAAGGCTGGGGGCCACCCATCCCTCCCATCCCAGTGTTTAGGGATCTTTACTAGGCAGGGCTCAGGCCTGGTTCACAAAGGTCAGATACATGGAATCCCACACGTACAAGCCAAAGCCTGGCTACCTAAAGAGACCTGTACCTGTACCTGTACCTGTCTTACAGGTACTCTTGAGCCCAATAATGTGTGACTTTTCAATAGTATACCCAAAAGCTGGACATGATAGCATTCACCTATAAACTCAGCACTGAGGAGTCTGAGGCAGGAGGATTTAGGGTTTGAGGCCAGCCTGACCTACATAGCTACACCCAGCCTCAAACCAAACAAATAGCAATGCTCCTATATTGCGAGACGTGTCTCTCACACCTTCCTTGTGCCTGGCTTTCCTTCTCTTTCTTAGGAACAAACCAAACGGCGGCGGTGGCGGCAGCAGCGTGGTCCTGCCCAGAGTCTCTCACCTGCTTTCCACTACCTGGCCCCCCGTGAACTGTTGCCAAAGCAGCCAAGCCTACAAAAGGGATTCCAGTGCTGTGGGTAACTTGAGAGTATTCAACCTGAACTCCAAGATTCCTGTGATTTCCCAAATCCAGCCTATGGGTCTGACGTAGGCACCTGGGCAGACACAAGCTGCTCCCAGCTCGGTCTCTGTAGCTCCACAGTGGCCCGGTTGACACCTGCCAGTGTGGTGGTTTAGATAGCCTGCCACAGCTCTTCCTGCAGAGCCAAATGAGGCTGCACTGTCACCTGTTCCCCAGCTCCCCGGACAGCGAACAGCGTCTGAAGTTCGTTTCCTGTGTTTTGCTTTGCTTTGGGTGTTAGAAATGAGCCCTGCCCCCAAGGCCAGTGCAAGCTATGGAAACGGGGCTGGGCTTTCCATCTGCCTTCAGCTCAGGGAGTTCCTAGAGGGCCCCTCCCACCCTCATGTCCTGCCTCCTGCCCGGGGAGCCGGCTCACAAGCCACTGGGGACCCATCTGGCTGCTTGTTTGGGTGAGAGCCCTGTGTTCAGAGGCCCTGCAGGCAGCCCTGGCAGAGGGAAGGCTGTGCCAAGTGGGTGTCAAGCAACAGCTGGGCACACAGTCCACAGGCCACACTGCAGGAGGCTCCAGACCTCCCCCTGTGCCCCTGGGGAGCCACCTCCCTAATAATTCCTCCCCTGGTTCCCTGGGGAAGGGTGGGAGAACACAGGATAATTGTCGCAGATCATGTGCTGGAGAGAGAGCCACATAGACCTGAGGCTGGGGGGCGGGGGGTGGGGGGGAAGCAAGCGATGAAAACAGCCCTTTGTCTGCAGCCTCCATACACTGGGCTTGTGTTTCTGCTTTATGACAATTGGGTGAAACATTAGACCAGGGCATCAATTATTCAGATTTCACTGTGAGGTCAGAACATAGCAGCTCCGACCTGCCCCTACCCAGAGGGAGTCAGGTCCACGGGAGGCTGAGGAGACTCAGCTAAGCTGCAGAGCTGCGCCTCAGCTCCACACCCTCGGGTCCCAGCTGCTCAGCAACCATTAGGATAGCCTCCTCTACTGGTACCAACCAATGCTTTTCTACTGCCTCTCCAGGCATCTGGGTTGCATGGAGCATGCCCAACACATAAATCCACTGTCTGTCAGAAACGGTAGCCTGGAAAACTCCCTGGGGCTCAAGGAGCTTGGTGACCCGAAGCAATATATGGAAGACACACACACCACAGACGCACACGTTCATTCACAGATACACACAAGACACATATGAGCGTGCACTCACATGCATGTGCAAGCACGCTCACACGCAGCAGCTGCAGCGGCATTTATTTCTCTCATTCTGTCTATTTGCTCTGAGCTTCTGTCTAATCCTTGGCTTGGCCCACAAGCCCTGAGCATCTCACAAAAGCATCAATGGGGTGTGGCCAGGCTATGATCCACCCTGTCTGTCACCCACCTCTCTCTTGGTATAGAATAAGTGTTTCAAACCACAAGCTTCCCTGGAAGTCCTTCAGCTTGCCCTGTGGTCTGAGCAGGCCAGGTCTTCACTGTCACTCCATTCACCAAGTTTCCTGTTGGCCCTCTCCCCTTTACCTCCCTGTGGAGTTTTGAAAAGGATTTCTTTCATTTCCACAGATTTGGAGGCTCTACAAATGTCTCAGTGTGACCGATTTCTCTTTTAATTCCTTTGTGGTCAGACTTATTTTCCATAGGATTTCCAGCTCCCTTCGTTGTCTTGAGACTTCTTTGGTGATCTTGGTATGTCTGTTTACTGAACGTGAAAATCAGGTACCTTCTGCATCTGAGGGATGAAACACCATGTCAGAGTCTCCTGGTCAAGCAAACTGCCAGTGCTCAGGTCTCCAGGAGCAGTCAGAGATGAGGTTGGCCTGAGCATCTCGAAGCTCTGCTATTGTGAACATGTACATTAAAATGACATCTTCCAGGGCTGGAGAGATGACTCAGTGGTTAAGAACACAGACTGCTCTTCAGGAGGACCCGGGTTCAATTCCCAGCACCCACATGGCAGCTCACAACTGTCTGTAGCTCCAATTCCAGAGGATCTGGCACCCTCACAGACATATATGCAGGCAAAACACCAGTGCACATTAAATAAAATTTTTAAAAATGGCATCTTCCTCTGCTTGGGCCCCCAAGTGCATCAGGCTGGGTGCTTAAAGAACAGACACTTTCTTGCCCGTCTAGAGGCTAGGAAGGGTCCTGGCATGGCTGGGTAATAGTACAGCACACACATGTGGGGCAGGGGGGAGACACATGACTACTCCTGCTTTTGCTGTTTGTAAGGGCACACACAAATCCTTCCATCTCAGACTCTACTCCTACAGACTCATTCAACCTCAGTGGCTTGTTCAAGCCCCTGGATGTAGATGCAGTCACATTGGTGGGCAGAACTACAGCACAGGATTTTCTGGAAATACTCCTTAGTCTATGCCAGACGGTTCTGGGTATTGTTGTTATTGTTTGTTCTAGGCTGGGTCTCCCTAGGGAGCATATGTGACCTGGAACGCTTTGGTTTTTCCTGCCCTTGCCTCAGCATGCTAGAAATACAGGTGAGCACCATGCCCTGCTCTGGCTTTTTTTTTTTTTTTCATAAAGGACACTTTTAGCCAGATGTGAGTGTGTACACCTTTAATCCCAGCGCTCAGGAGGCAGAGGCAGGCATACCTCTGAGTTTGAAGCCAGCCTGATCTACATAGTGAGTTCCAGGACAATCAGGGCCGTGTAGGGAGTCCCTGCCTCAAAAACAAAACAAAACACAAAAACAAAAAAATTAAAAGAAACTTTTATTTCATGTAATTCCTCTTCTTAAGTCTATTAACATTTCTCTTTCTGAGGTCTACTTTATCCAATATTAATGAATCAATTCAGACAGCCAAGGTCAGTGCTCCCATGATACATATTTCTGTATACTTTGACAGTTCTTCTCCTGGGGTTTCTCTTTAAAACTTATTTATAAATGCGATTAGTGGGCAGCAAATTGCAGTTAGCATTAAAAGGTGCTAGAATGGGCTGGGGGTGTGGCTCAGAAGCAATGCTCACCCAGCTGGAACGTAACCAACTCTCGAAACGTGTCTTCTGACTTCCCCATGTGCACCACGGCACACCCTCCCCCAAACCACCACACAAGACGCACCTGCTCCTGCTTCCTGAGTGTCAGGGTTAAAGGCGCATGTCGCCACAACCAGCTGGGGGAAAAAAATTCAACAAGAAAAAGTTGGGTTTGCCCCCAGCACTTTAAAGATACACATTTGATTGTTTTCTGCCTACACTGTTTCTGATGGGCGTTATTTTCTTCCTTGTATGCAATATGCCTTTAAAAAAAAAAAAAAAGACTTCAATAGACTTAGAACAGTTTTAGGTTCAAACCAAAATTGGGGGGAGGCGCCAAGATTTCCAAGGTGCCCCTCTGAGACACATACTCTGCTTCTCTCACTGTCAACGTTGCCCATGTGGAGTCAGTGTTTAGAGGAAAATCTACAGTTGCTAACATGTGTTTAGAAAGAAGACTGGGGATGAAGCTTGGAGGAGCTGGGAGTAAATATGATCAAAATGTGTTATATGAAAATTTTAAAGACTTAATAAACATTGTTTTAAACAGGAAAAGGATGGGGGTGGGGTTTCCACGACTAAAGCACTTGCTATACATGAGCAAGGACCAGAGTTTGGATCCCCAGCACCCATGAAAATGTCTGGTGGGTAGGTGGGCATAACAGCTCACCAAAATCCCAGTCTCAGTAGGCAGAGGGACCACCAGAGCAAGTTGGCTAGCTAGACTGACCACATGGGCAAGCTCTGGGATCAAGTGAGACTCCCCATCAGCACAGAAGGTGGGAAACAATTGAGGAAGATGCATCGTGTCAACCTCTGGCCTCCGAGTGCAATAGCCACACACAGGCAAACAGAAATATGCACACACGTACACTCGGCACACACATACACACACACACACACACACACACACACACACACACACACACACAAAGATAACCTCACACCAAAGACAAAGTTTCTACTCTAAGAAATTCAAAAAGTAGAGAACACACAACACAAATTAAGCAGAGAAAGAAAATAATAGAAAGTAGAGATGAAATAGAGAGTAGAAAAGAAATACAAAGAAACCAAGAAAGCAAAAGCCAGCTTTTTTAAAAAAAGGCTGGTCAAGAAAAAAAAAATTAAAAAAAAAAAGGAAGGAAGGAAGAGCCAAGCACTGTAAAAGAAGAACTGATTTCCAACCTGGTGCCAACCAGAGGATCATGAACTAATGCTGTGAGTGATGGCATGCCACCAGACTGGATCATTCAGAGGAAATGGGCCAGTTTGGGAAAGAGGCAACGTTTTGAAGTTTGGCCCAAGAAGACATGAAAACATCTAAATTAGCTTACATATAACCAAGTAAGAGACTGAGTTAGAAACAAGAATATTCACACAGAGGAGCACAGGGTCCAGTGTCTGAGCTCTCCCAGTGTTCAGAAACACCCAAGTCCTGCACAAACGCATCCAGGAAAACGTGAAGGTGGAACACTGGTGGTTCATTCTTTGAGGCTGGTGTTGGTTTGATTCCAAAATTAAGGATATCACAAGACTGCTATAGATCAATATCTTTTATGGGGGCTCAGCACTAACAGTACTTACTCTTCTTACAGAGGACTGGAGTCTAGTTCCCAGCACCGTGGTCAAATGGCTAATTGTAACTCCAGCTCAGGGGGATCTGATGCCCTCTTCTGGCCTCCACAGGTACTTACACACACACACACACACACACACACACACACACCCTACACATGCACAAATCAAAATAATATTGTTTAAATATCCTTTATGAATATAGATGTAGAAAAGCTTGACAAAATACTAACAAATGAAACATGGAAATATATCAAAATCTTCATCCTGAAAAAGTATGATTTATGACCCAAATGTAATTTCATTGGTTCAACATATGAAATCCAGTCCAGTATAACACACTATAATGATAAAATAAAGGATAAATAGCACATTATTACCTCAATGGGTGAATAAAAAGCACTGAATAAAATCCAACACCTTTTACTGATGAAATGATAAATGCTCAACAAACTAGGAATATGAGGAATGCCCCCCAGTTGGTTAAAGGTGTAATGTCATATGTACCGCTAAGTTCAGACCTCAGGAAGGAAAGCCGGGTGCATCCCCAAAAGGTGAGGAGCAAGAGATACCTGCTCTGACTGCTTCAACACAGCATTGTACGGGAACTTCTAGTCAGAGAAATGTGGCCAGAAAAAGAAATAGAAGACATCCAGCTTGTAAAAGAAGTGGAATTAATGTCAGTGTAGGAGGCATGATCTTTGTGTGGACAAGAACATGAGGAATTTCACTAGGAAACTATTCCAGTTAACAAAGGAGCCACACTGTGCTCTATGAGATTAACATATAAAATTCAGCTGGCTTCCTCGCTCTGTCAGTGAACAACCTAAATAGTAAATTGATGAAAGAATTCAGCTCACAATTGGAACAAAAAGAAAAGTAAAAATGCTTGGAAATGAGTGTAACAGGCAAAGTGCAATACTTGTTCACTGAAAACTACAAAAGATCTTTGCGAGAAATCAAGGAAGAATTTAGTAAACAAAAAAGTGGTACTTTATTTGTGCTGAAATGTGGTGATATTTTATTTGTATGTTAATAAGTAAAGTTTGCCCAGAGGTCAGAGGAAATAGTAAGCCATTTTAAGTAAACACAGAAGTCAGGCAGTGGTAGCACACTCCCTTAATCAGATCACTTGGCAGGTAGGGTCTCTGTGTGTTCAAGGCCACACTAGGGAACACAGCCAAGCGTGACACATGCCTTTAATCCCAGTACCAACCATGAAGACCTGGAGGTCTGTACAGACAGACAGTGACAAGGAGGTGAGATAGCTGGGCTAAGAGCCAATGAGAGGGCAGAACAGCAAGGCAATAAAGGCATGGGTAGACAGGAAGTAGCTCACTTTGGAAGCTGCTGAGGTAGGGTTAGCTGGTGGCTATTCCTATTTCCCTGATCTCTAAGGCTTTCACCCCTATTTTTGACTCCATAGTTTTTATTTAATAAGACTGCTTAGAAATTCCTCTACAGATGTTTCATATTCATTTACTAGAGACTTGGTGTTGTGGAAATAGCAACATCCATCTACAAGATCATCTCCATTTTTGTCTAAAGCCCACCTTGGGGGCAGGACTGGTTTAGCAGGCAAAGGATCTGGCTGCCAAATCTGGTGACCTGAGTTCCATCTCCAGGTTCCACATGATGGAAGGTGAGAACTGACACCCATCAGTTATTCTCTGATCACCACACACCTGCAGTCACACATACACACACACACACACACACACACACACACACACACACACACACACAAAGAAAATATGATTTTAAAAAAGTTTAAGCTACTGTAATCAACACTATGTGTTGTGGAATAATCTTTCTGTACACTGAAGATGTGTTATTCTGATTGGTTTAATAAAAAGCTGAATGGCCAATAGCTAGGCAGGATTTCCAGGCAGAGAGGATGCTGCAGTGAGGAAGGCGGAAACACCAGGCGATGCAGAGCAAAGAGGATGGGCAGTATGGAGATGAGGTAATAAAGCCACGAGGCAGAAAGCAAATTAATAGAAATGGGCTCACTTAAGTTATAAGAGCTAGTCAGAAACAAGCCTAAGCTAAGACTGAGCTTTCATAATTAATATAAGTCTCTGTGTCTTTTTGTGTGTGTGTTTGAGCTGGCAGCCCAAAGAAAAGCCTGACTGCAACTGTGTAAGACAGATTGCACAGCGGTATAATTAGGGTTCTCACAGGAAGCTAAAAGTTATGGGCAGTTGATTTTAAACAAGGATGCCAGGATAATTCAATGGGGGGAACAATCGTCTTTCTTATGGGTGGTGCTGAGAGGACAGGATCATGTGTGAGGATGAAAGTGGACTCGCATCAGTGACAACAGTGGACAAAGCATGGGAATATAAGAGCTCTAGCTCCCAGTGTTTGGAAGAAAATACATACATAAACCTCCATTGCTTTAGACTGGGTGGCGACTCCTCAAACATGGTGCTTAAAGCACAAGAGACAAAGGAACAAGCAGGCTCGTGTTAGCAAGTCACAGTTTAAAACCCACGTGCGTCAAATGACACTTGAAATGATAGGGCGAACCTATTTTTTAAATCATGTACAGTAATTGATAGTGTCAAATACCCAGAAAATATACACTTAAAAATCCTGCTGGGGCCAGGCCTGGTAGTGCACGCCTTTGATCCCAGCACACTCGTGAGGTAGAAGCAGGTGGATGGCTGAGTTCGAGGCAAGCCTGGTCTACGGCTGAGTTCCAGGACAGCCAGGGATACACAGGGAAACTCTGTCTTGAAAACAGCAACAAAGAATCTTTTAGGGCACACAGTTGAAAAATAAATGGCAATAAAGGATTTTTGTAGGCATTCCTGGAAGACGTGCAGACGATTAGGAGAATGAAGTAGGCTCAGCACTGTTGGCCACGGGGAAGCGCATCACAGAAATGAGATGCCACCTCACCGTCAAACAGCTCTGTGGATAAGGACAAGTGTGGAGAGCAGAACCGTTGTGTACCGTTGAGGGCCAGTGTGGAGCAGCACAAGCAACGGAAACATGGAGTCACTGTGACCAACGCTACTCACAGGCATAGACCAAAATGAAGGGAAAACGTATCCACAACAACTCCGCTCAGATGACTGCCCCTCCCTCCAGCCAAAGTGGAAATAACTCAAATGTCCGACAGATGACAGGATATATAAGATGTGGGATGATGTTATATGAAGCACTATTCCATCAAAACTGAGGAATGAAATCGTGAAATGTGTGAAAATGTGGATAAGACTTCGGGAAAGGTAGCCGGTGAAAGAAGCCGAATACAGAAGTGCATGTGTGTTGCCTTTGTGTGAAACGTGCAGAATAGACAACTTCATGACAACAGGAGGCAAATCAATAGTTTTCAGGGACTAGAGTGGGGGGCATGGCTGGGTCACTGCTAGTGGGCACAGGACTTTTGTTTTGTTTTTTGTGGAATTTTAATACATGGTCTCACTATGCTCAGGCTGGCCCAGAGCTAATACCTAGCTGAAGCTAGCCTTCACATCTGCAGTACTACCACGTGTACTGCCATGCCTGGCTACCACTGTAACTTTAATGTTTAAGCTGTAAGGTACATCCTTAAGATGGACAGTGTGAAGCCAGGCATATTTTGTAAAATAAAATAGAATGGATAGTGTGAACTCAGGGATTTTATTTTCTCTCTTGCACAGTTCTTTTGGTGACTCTACCTTCTTTTTTATTGCATATGGAGTTTGGGGATTTTCTTGTCTACCTTTACAAGAAAACGAGGGTAGCAGAGACTTCTGGGACTGTGATGGCAATTAGTTGAATCTAGGGGCTAGCTTGAAGAAAACTGACACACAAACTATATTGTGCCTGTCGATCTATGAACGTGGTATGTTTTCTGGTTTCTTTAGGCCTTATTTCTTTCATCAGTGTCTTATCATCTTCAGTACATACATCCTGAACATCCTGAACATGTTTTGTCTTATTTATAGAAAATGTTGAATTCGGGGAACTATTGTACATAACAATTCCTAAAATTTTGTTTTCGATGTTGCTAACATGCAGATACGCTGTTGTTTTTTTCTACATGTGTGGTTTTTGTTCTTATACCCCGAATGAAGCATTTATTCATTTCTTTATTGTAAAATCGCTTTATCCTAATTAACTCACAGATAAAAACATCGCACAGTTGGGTTAAGGAAGCCACTCACACACAGACCCAGTCTCCAACTCCACACATCTCAGTGAACTCCTACACAGTGAAAACGGCCTTTGAAGTCACGGAGCCTCTCCCAGGAAGGCCACTCTTAAATTATAAGATGCTTTTGTAGCAGCTCCACTTCCTCCCCGTGAGGATGCCTTAGCTCTGTGTTGTGGAACCTGCACTCTGCCCATCTGCAGGTATATGTCTGGCGAAAGTGCGCCTCTGAGCCTTGTCCCTGGCCCCAGGGTCCGTTCAGTTCTTAACCGTTCAGTGTGCTAGTGGCCGTGGATTTCTGTCAACATGTATCCATTGTACACAGTGACGGATTTTTTGTTATACCTTCCTTCTTTTTTTTTTTTTTTTTCTTTTTTTTTTTTTTTTTTTTTTTTTTTTTTTTTTTTTTTGGTTTTTCAAGACAGAGATTCTCTGTGTTGGCACCACAAATTATGATTGTGCATCTATCCATTTCTTTCTTTTTCAGGTTTTTGTTTTTTGTTTTTTTTTTTTTTGGTTTTTCGAGACAGGGTTTCTCTGTGTAGCTTTCTTTTTCAGTTTTATAAGTGTCATTTCCTTTAAAGCTCTGTTTTCAGGTAGATTAGCGTTAGGCTCTTGTATCTCAGTGAGCTGTCTATTTCATCCTTGCCTTGTGCTCTGGTTTTTCTCGTAGGAAGGTACTCTGACTTATTTGCAGATGTATCATTTCTATCCTTCCGTTTATATAATTCTATTTCTATAACTATATACTTTGGGTTTCTTATAGACAGCACACAACTGGTTCTTTTTAAAATTCCATTTTCATTTCTTTTTGTGTTTTATTTATTTTATTTTATGTCTTGGTTTTTGGAGACAAGGTTTTTCTATGCAGCGCTGTGGTGGTATTTTATCTGTGTCCCCCAGTAAAGTTTATCTGAGGAACAGAGGAAAAAGCCAGCCACTATATTAAACATAGAAATCAGGCAATGGTAGCACATGCCTTTAATCCTATCACACAGGAAGCAGGGATCTGTCTGGATCTCTGTAAATTCAAGGCCACACTGGGAACAAAGCCAGTCATGGTGGCACACGGCTTAAATTCCAACACTAGTTAACCATAAAGGTCTGGAGGTCTGTACAGACAGACAGACAGGAAGTGACAGAGCTGGGCAGGAAGAGGAAGTGATGTAGCTGGGCAGAGAGAGGAAATCAGATGGCAGAACAGAAAGGCATAAAGGTGTGGGTATACAGGAAGTAGCTCTCTTTGGCGGAGGATCTCCAAGTGGTAAGAACGTACCTGGCTTCTTTCTGCTTTTCTGATCTCTCAGCTTTTTACCCCAATATCTGGCTCCAGGTTTTTATTAATAAGACCATTTAGCAATTTGTCCTATACAGCCCTGGCTGTACTGGAACTCTATAGCCCAGGCTGGCCTTGAACTCAAAGCTCAGAGGCAGAACTCTGCCTTCCAAGTGTTGGTATTAATGGCATATGCCACCACCACCACTGGGCTTTGATTTGTGTTTTAAACCGCTTACATTTAATACAATTTTAAATATTCTACTCATTTTTTTTGTTTGTTTTCTTTTCATTGTTTGAGTTGTTTGAATATTTTTAGCATTCCAGCTTGATTGCTGAGTGTTTTGTTCAGCATATCACTGCATTGGTTTTTGTTTGTTTTTTAAGTGATGCTTTACAAGTCACATATAATTCCTTAGTCTTTCCATATGAATAGAATGAACCGTGTTCCACATCAAGGAGCATTTAAGATCCTATAGTTCTATGGTGTCTTCAGTTCCTAGGCTGCTGCCAAGGACCATGTCTGGGTCAGCAGACCTACCACAGCTGTTACCATGTAGATGTCTTTGGTCCCTGTTACCACCAAGAGTTGTGAGTAATCATGGGGTCAAGGCTGCCACATGTGGCCAAGTAGGTGCCCAAGGACCATGCCACAGCAGGAATTCTCCTGATCTGATTGGCCTGGGCTATTGCCTAGGGCCATGGAATCTTCCAGGCTTGATCTGCAGCCAGGGACTATGTGTGGGTCTGTGACCCCACTGTACACAGGACCTCTGTTGATGTCCATGGTGCCTGTCACCATCAAGGATTGTGTGGATGGCCGGGATCTGGACCCCCACATTAGCCTGTGTTGAGGCCCGAAAGCTACCCCACAGCTGGGGTGATGCCGACATGAGGGGCCTGGTACCATCCAGGCCCAGGCTGCTTCTGAGGACCATGTCTGGGTCCGTGGCCCTACTGCAGCCAGGGTCTGTGTTGATGTCCAAGGTGCCTGTTAGCATCATAGGTCATGTGGATGCCCAGAATCTGAGCAACCTGGAATTTAGTTGGGGTCCAAGGGCCACCCTGCAGCTGGGGTGATGCCAACTTGAATGGCCTGTGCTGCCGCCTGGGACCACAGTGACATCTGAACCCAGGCTTCTGATGAGGACCATGTCTGAGTCAGTGATCTTCCCACAGCCAGGATCTATGTTGATGTCCATGGCCCATGGTGCTATCAAAGGCCACGTGGATGTCCAGGGTTTAGGCCACAACCTGTGGCCAAGTTGACGTCTGAGGGCTATGTGCCACCAGAGCCACACTGGTATGGGTGGCCTACACTGTCACCTGGGGTCATGGTTTCATCCAGGCCAGGGTCAGTGCTGAGGGCCAGGTCTAGGTCCATGGCCCTACCCCTAACAGGTCTGTGTTGATATCTGTGGCTCCTGATACTATCAAAGGGCATGCCAGTGCCAGGGGTCTGGACTATCACCTGGGACCATGCTGGTGTCTGAGTGCCATGCTGCTGAGGGGGCCATGCCTACCTGAGTGGTCTGCGCTGCCACCTGGGGCCATGGTGACATCTGAGCCTGAGCATCTGCTGAGGGCCATGTTTGGGTCTGTGGTCCTGCTGCCACTGGGGTCTGTGATGATGTCCATGACCTGTGCTGTCATAGGGGATCATAAGAACCGTGCATGTTGAAATCCAAGGGATGTGCTGAGCTGGCCCTGCCCCTCACTGTCCCTGGGATGGCTGGGCCTGCTCCCCATGAGGGAGATGGCCCCCACACTTGGGAGAGACAGCCCCACCCAACACTACAGGACCCCATGGCATGGACTTAGGAGAACTGGCTCCACACCTCGCCTGGGGGGGGGGGGGCGGCGATCCCAGTGTCCCAGACTGACCAACTCAGCTACCACCCAGACCCACATCCTGGGCCTTCAATTGGCTCACCCTAACATCGACTACATATACGACCTGCTGGAGTGTGTGAACGAACTGGTCCTGTGGAACAATGACTGCAGGATCTCCACGACTCAGGGTAACAGCAGGATGTCTGAGAGGAGTTTCCGGTGAGGGTCCAGTGATGACGGTGTGCCAGAGGCCTTGAAACAGACCATTGTGTGGGTGTGGCTGATTGGACAAAAGGGTACACTGTGTGACACTCTGCAGCACCCAGTTCCACTAGGATGAATGAAGAGGTGTTGGAATGACAGAGGAGTGAGGTGTGTGTGTGTGTGTGTGTGTGTGTTTCTAATTGATTTGGGGGGTTCTTTGGAAAGAATGCTACAGGGGTGAGGGGAGGATATGGAGGGACAGGGAGATGAGTGGGATTGGGGTGCATAATATGAAATTCCCAAAGAATCAATAAAAAAATATGTTTTTTTTTTAAAAAAGATCCTGTAGTTCCACATGTGTCTTTACACTCCTTTTATTTCATAATTGCCCGATGTATTACGTTACATACTTTGAAAATCCCATTACAAAGTTTATGTTTTGTATGCTAAATAGCCACACAGCTTTTAAAGAACAAAGCAGGTGTGTGCAAGGCAGGTAATCCCAGCACACAGGAAGCTGAGGCAGTTGGCTTCCTCAAAGTTAGAGGTCAGCCTGTACCATGTAGCAAGACCCTGTCTCAAACAAACAAACTTACCCAGACTTTGACCTTTCTCATTCTGAATGTTTATGGCTTGCCTCTGGTATCATCTCCCTCCATCTAAAATACGCCATTAGAAATTTTTTTTAAGAACAGGTTTATCAACAATGATTCTTCCGGTGTCCTTATTACAATGTCTCCCTATCATCTTAATTTTCAAAGTCTTTAAGAGTGACATCTGTGTCCTCCCTGGGTTGTTTCAGGTGGAGGTTTTTCTGGTTAGTCAGACACAGGGTGCTTGAGGTTCTGCTGTAGGCACTTTGAATACTAAACCTATTTTCTCCTTCAGATCTGAGGAGAATGAGTTTGAATTTTTCATTACATTTTATTTATTCATTATTTATTTGGTGTGTGTATGTATGTGGTGTGTGAACAGAGGACAACTTATGGGAGCCGGTTCTCTCCTTCGCTAGGTAGGAACCAAACCTGGGTCATCAAGCTTTCTGCAGGTACCTCCACCCCATGAGCCATCTTGCCAGACCCAATATTTCTTTTTAACAGGCAACTGACACATTAGGCTCAGGCTAGAAGTTTGAACCCACCCATCTGTGGGCTGTGGTTCCAACGTGAATTTAGTTTCAAAGAGTTTACAGTGCTGTTCGGGTCTATGGTGGCTTAGGCTCCTCCCTGGGCCTGTCTGGGTTCCTGACTTTCAGTTCAGTTCACAAAGCCCATTGGATCTGTTTGGACACATCTGTGCACAAACATCTCAGGGATTTGCATACAGCAAACCAGATTCGGTGGATGATGCTGTGAGTCCAGCACTCAGGAAGTGGAGTGTGGTGGTATTTTGTTTGTGCTCTAACAAATAAAGCTCGCCTGGAGATCAGAGTGCGGAGCTAAGCCACTAATTAACCATGGAGGCCAGGCAGTGGTGGCACACGCCTTTAATCCCAGCACTTGGGATCTCATGCCTTTGATCCCAGTACTTGGGAGGCACACATGCCTTTAATCCCAGCACTAGGGAGGTGGAGACAGGAAGTGATATGGCTGGGCGGAGAGAGGAAGTGATGTGGGGGAGTGCGTGGAGACGGGAGCTCCACCCTTTCAGGCTGAGGAGTTGGTGAGATAAGCGGTGGCTGTGGCTGGCTCCTTTGTCCCTCTGATCTTTCAGCATTTACCCCAATATCTGGCTCCAGGTTTTTTATCATTAAGACCAATTAGGATTCGTGCTACAGTAGAGGTAAGACTCTCAGAAGTTCAAGGTCACCCTCAGTTACAGGGTAATTTCAAGGCCAAACTGGGATACATGAGACTTTATACCAAAATAATAATAATGATAATAATAGTAAAAAAAAAATACTAGTAGTAATTTCCACACAGCCTTACAGCAGTTGGGAACAGTCTCTCCTCCCTGTCTTAAATGCCCTGAATAAAGCCTGGGCTTCAATGTCCCAGTCTGCTATGCTTCCCGTCACTGTGACTGCTATACTGGTCCCATCACCAGGGCCAGTTTGTGGGCAGACACAGGGAAAGATTCAGCAGTGGCAGTCCATCCCACCGTCTTGGTACCGCGGCCCTTCTGCTCAGAAAGCAAGATTCCCGTTCATTCGTTTCATCCACTGTCACGGTTTTGCCCACTCCCACCATGGCTGGGCAGGCGGTGTCAGGAAAGTAGCCCACTCCTCACCTGTGACTCTCAGGGGGCCATTCCTGCTCCTGAGGGAGAAGAAAGTGGTTTCTCCTGGGCTCCTACTGACTGCATTCATTGTTCCTGTCTGGGGTGCGGAGGAGCCTCTGAGTCCAGGCTGTGCAGTAAAGTGGTTTGAATGAGAACGTCCCCATGAGATGTAAGCGCTCAGCTTCCTGTTCCCACCACCATGCCTCAGGGCCATATGGACTCTTACCTGTGGTGGTATTGTGTTCCCCAAAATATTGTGCGCCCTAATAAGCTTATCTGGGGTCAGAGGACAGAACAGCCACTAAATAGACATAGAGGCCAGAAAATGGTGGCACACACACTTTTAATCCTAGCACTTGAGAGGCAGAGATCCATCTGGATCTCTGAGTTTAAGGCCACACTGGAAACAGCCAGGCATGGTGACTCACGCCTTTAATCCCAGGAAGTGAGCCTTTAATCCCAGGAAGTGAGCCTTTAATCCCAGGAAGTGACGTCAGAAAGCAGAAAGGTATATAAGGCGTGAAAACCAGGAACTAGAAGCATTTGGGCTGGTTAAGCATTCAGGCTTTTGAGCAGCAGTTCAGCTGAGAGCCATTGGGATGAGGACACAGAAGCTTCCAGTCTGAGGAAACAAGACCAGCTGAGAAGTTGGCCAGTTGAGGTTAGCTGTGGCTTGTTCTGTCTCTCTGATCTTGCAGTGTTCACCCCAATACCTGGCTCAGGTTTGATTTTATTAATAAGACCTGTTAAGATTCCTGCTACACTTACCCCTCTGGAACTGTAAACCCAAGTTAGTCCTGCCTTCTGTAAGTTGCCTTATGGTTTTATAGTTTATGGTGTTTTATTACAGCAACAGAAAAGTAACTAATACAAACAGCAAAGGAAAACTAAGTGGGAAAGGCACCCCAATTAAATGGTTTCCTGCTTGTATTCGTCCACTGTTGCTACAACAGAGTGCCTGGGGCTGGGAAGTATCCGGAGAAAGGAAGCTTACTTAGCTCACGGTTTTACTTATTAGCTTTTCAATTACAATTTTATTATTCATTTGTTTTGTTTGTTTGTATGTGCCCATGTATATGTATGTATGTATGTGCAGACATGAGCATGCCGTGGTGCGTGATCGGAGGAGGCCAGAGGACCATTTGCTGGAGTCAGTTTTCTCCTTCCACCAGCGGTCCCAGGGATGGAACTCAGGTTGTCAAGCTGGCCCGCAGGTGACTTTACCCACTGAGGTATCGCTGGCCTGTAGTCCACAGTTGTAGAGACTAAAATCCCAAGATGAGGTGGGTTGTTCCGCTCTGCCTCTGAGTGCTACCTTGTATCAGATGGAAGAGCACACAGGGCAGAGAGATCCCATTGGAGACAGGAAGCCAGAGCAGGGAAGGGCTGCTCTTCACTCTTCCGACCACTCTCTAGGGAACTAGCTAGGATTCCAAGGAGTATTCCCCGATGACCTAATGACTCCTGCTAGCTTCCACCTCATAAAGGTCCCATCTACCTCTTACCACACATTACCGCACAAAAGCCCAATCTTCCAACACTCTCTGTGGCCCGGTGTTGAGGGACAAACCACGCGTCCTATCTCTAGCCCAGGACCACCTCATCCCTCAACTGCTTGCCATTCCCTTTTAAGGATCTTTGGCTGGCTCCTGCCTCTGTCAGGAGCCACGTGCCCTTCAGCGGAGAGAGAGGATGGAGCAGGCACCGTGTACCTAGCTCAGGTCAGAAGCCTCCAGCCCCGAAGATTTTCGCTTCAGATGTTATATTTTCCCAGCTTTGGAGTGTTCATTTGTTTCTCTTTTTATGGTTTTGATGTCCCTCCTCCTTTATGCTTGTGTATGTTGAAATTCTTGAATAGTAAGAGTAGGGTTTTGGTTGTTTGTTTTTTGGTTGTTTCTTGGGGGTGTTTTTGTTGTTGTCATTGTTGTTATTTAGTTGTTTTTTTGTTGTTCATTTGTTTGTTTTGTTTTGTTTTTTAAGACATAGTTTCTCTGTGTAGCCCTGGCTGTCCTGGAACATGCTCTGTAGACCAGGCTGACCTCAGACTCAGAGACTGCCCTGTTTCTGCCTCCCTAGTGCTGGGATTAAAGGAGTATGCCAGCAAGAGTCGGGTTTTTTTTTTTTTAAGTCAATAATGCTATACTCTATCATATCTGTTATTTCTTAATCTGATACTATTAATTCATTTGCTTTCAGATTTGGGCACATTTCCACACCTTTTTGAATATCCAGTAATTCTTACCAAATGCTGACTTGAGAGTCTCACATCGCTGAGGGTCTGGAATCTTCCTGCTTCCCCTCAGACCGTCTTGTGTTTTCTGGCAGTACTTCTGTACATCACACATACCCTTTGAGGTCTGCCTTCAAACTTCGTTAGGTCCTAAAGGTTATTTAGTTCTGCAGTCTCTGCTGAGCCAATGTGGTGTTCAGTGATGAAATTAGGAGGATGGATCAGCAAGGTGCCTGGTCCTGAAAGCCTGGCCACCCGAGGCCCATCCCCCACCACATGTACCAGTAATAAAATAGTTCATCTTTTCAATTTTTTTAGATTTACTTATTATTCTATATGTAAAAGTGTTTTGCCTGCGTGTGTGTGTGTGTGTGTGTGTGTGTGTGTGTGTGTGTGTGTGTG
>CABHPQ010162055.1:0-24143 GCA_902168405.1 Peromyscus aztecus | reverse complement strand
CATCTCCACACACACGTGTGTAAACTACACACACCCAGCACTGCTCTGCATCTCCACACACACGTGTGTAAACTACTCAAGTCCACCCTGAAAATGCTGAGCAAGTGTCCCGCAGACAGAGAGCATTGAGTCCCACAGGCAGCCCCATCTTATACACCCAGTATAAGAGACCTGCTTGTTACCTGGGCTTTGGACCCATGGACTACAAATCAGTGAGCTCCTAAGATTGTTTCCTTGGCTTCAAACATTTATTGAAAAGCTCACAGAATTCAGAAAACACCACCACCACCACCACTTTATCTGCCTTTTGCACTTACTAGTTTTGTTTGTTTCCTTGTATTTGGATTTTATGTTATTTTACTTTATTTTGTTTTTATTGAACCCTGAGCCTTATACAAGCTGGGAAAGTGCTTTGCAACTGAGTTAGATCCTCAGCCCTGACAGCCCTGAGGGATGCTAGGACGCACACAGATGAAGGATTGGATGGATAGGAGAGATGCGAAGGGCACAGTGCGCGGAAGGGACAGGGATCCTCCATATCTTCCCCACTCCATCCACCCTCCAGGAGCCCCCAAACCCTGTCCCTGTGGCCTATTTCAGAAGCCTCCTTTTGTAAGCACGGTTGAATACATTGCTGACCATGGGTGAGCAACTCTGCCCTTTCAGCCACCCCCCACGTCAAGGATGGGCTGAGAACTACCAACCCTCTAGTGTGTGATCCACGCTGGCATCCACTCTCCATCCTCAGGCTGCTGGGGAAACTTGGCCACCGGTCCCCTCGTTATGCGCTACAGAAAAAGTGCATCTCTCTGTGCCTTCTTTAGTGTTGAGGCACTATGTGTCAAGAAAGGCAAGAGGGCCGGCCACGGAACTGCCAGCCGGCTTCCCGTTACTGTGACAGGACATCTGAGACAACCCACTCCACAGGAGGAAGAACGGATCTGAGCTCACGGTTTTCTGAGGCCTCAGTCCGTGGTTACTTGGCCCGGTTGTCTTTGAGCCCATGGCACACAGAACAGGAGACAGGAGAGTATGCGTAGAACGAAGCTGCTGACTTCATGGTGGCTGGTAAAGCAGGGACAGGAAGGGGCCTGGGGCCTCAAGGATACACTCCCCAGTGAACCAACTTCCCGTTTCTTAAAGGTCCCACCCACCAAGCAGAAGCATCCCGCTGGGAACCAGCCTTTTGGGGCACACTCAACCTCAGAACTCTAGCGCTCGGCCTTTTTCCGGCATGTGGTGCACGCTGGCTGGTGTCTGGAAGGGAAGGAAGGGCACGTGTCTGGGAGCCGTGCACAGACTCTGCTCAGGACGAAGCTTCTGTCTCTCTGCTTGGTGCTTGTGGTGGTGGTGGTGGTGGTGGTGCTGGTGGTGGTGGTGGTGGTGGTGGTGGTGTGTCCTTGTGTGGGTTTGTCTCCTCATAAGGCTCACTCATGCCTGGATTTCAAGGAAGGAGTCAGTGACGTGGGCAGGACCTTCTTGCTGTTTTACTCATGTGTGAAAACTGCATTCTGGTAAGCCCTGACTTTAAGGGCTTCTCCTCCAGCCAAGATGGCCCAAACTGAGGCAGGAGGTCAGAAGCCATGTCAAAAGGGAGAGAGAGGGAAATGAGGGAGCAGGAGCTCCACAGGCCCAGGACCTGGCTCGGCCCCACTCTTGGGTCTGTGTCTGCCTTCAGGTCCTCAAAGTCCTACTCTGTGCCTCTCTCTGGTCCAGGCTCCTTCTCACAGGAAAAATGTGACAGTCAAGGCTTTGGGGTGTAAGAAGCCTGTGACAGAGACAAAGGGATCAGGTCCTGGATAAAGCCAGGCCTGGCTGCTGGCAACACAGAGGACCACAGTGGAAGGGAGGCCTCCTGGGGGGGGCGGGTACTGGAGCTATGCTTTCTCATTCCCCATGGCCCCTGAACTGGCCTGGCTCCTACTGTGTGGGCCAGAAGGAAGGATGCAGATCCCAGCCCAGAGGAAGGCAGTGAGGCACACCCATCTGGCCGCCACCCACCCTCCACGGTCACGTGCTTTGCCTGCCAGCCAGAGGTCCACAATGCGGCTTTGTGTGGCAGCTGGCTTCAAACACACGTCAGTGTCTGGGATAGCCCTGGCTGGCCGGCAGTGCCAGTCCTGGAAGTTAGAGATGCCAGGCAAGGGAGGGAAAGCGCACCTTGCCAACTCCTCCAGGGCCTGGGTCAGGCGCTCTCCAGGAAGCCCATGGGGTGGCATCCAGGATTCTTCAGGGAACACCCAGCACCCCCAGGGCCTATATATGGGAAAGAGTTTGGCATCAGCCCATCAGCTAGCTAGCAAGGGCTCACAGCACCTCGGGACCACCTCACTGGCCACTCAGCCCAGCAGAAGGGGGTTTCTCCAGAGCTCCCCAGCCCAGGGGAAAGGATGAGAAATAAAGAAAGATAGTTTTGATGATTTTTCATTGTGATGAATGTTTCTATTTTTGTGAGATTTTTTTTTTAAATGTTAAAACACTCTTTGTAAATGAAGTGAGAATGTCTAGATGGAGTATTTGTGAATGACCCTTTATAGGGGGGAGGGAGGACCTACATTGGTGATTCTGTTTTTAATCCATTTAAAAATGTTAATTCATGGCTAGCTGGTCACAGTGGTACACGACTTTAATCTCAGCACTAGGGAGGCAGAGGCAAGAGGATCTCTGAATTCGAGGCCAGCCTAGTCTAAGGCCAGCCAGAGTCATATAGTGAGACCTATCTCCAAAAAGAGGAAAAAAAAATTCATGAACCGCCCCCAATAATAATCCATCATAATGGCTCGGCAGCCTGGGTGTGCTGGGCAGCCTGGGCGTGCTGGGCAGCCTGGGCGTGCTGGGCAGCCTGGGTGTGCTGGGCAGCCTGGGTGTGCTGGGCAGCCTAGCCTGGGTGTGCTGGGCAGCCTAGCCTGGGTGTGCTGGGCAGCCTGGGTGTGCTGTGAGAGCAGTTGCTGGGTGGTCAGATAGGTCAAAGGGTATGCTGAGGCCCTGGCAGGGAGAAGCCCCAAAGACCTGGGCTCCCTGAACACAGTCCAGCCTGTAGGGGACGGAGATGCTGGTGAGCAGCCAGGCCACCCAAGGCAAGAAGCACCTGCTCAGGTTTTCCTCAGCAGATGGAGGTGCCCTGCGTTCTCCGGGCTTCACTTGTCTGAGTGTTCTCTTCAAAGGGCTCGCTGAGTATAAAGGAGCAGAATTCTTGCCTGAGTAACTCTGGTACTCCACCCAGATCTGAAAACAACAGCCCTACCCTGACCAGTAAGGACTGTGTGATGTCCCCGCCCCCTGCCTCCCCATCTGCCCCCACTGCTCCCTGCCTCCTAGGGGTAGCTGTGATGTGTACACAGGATAGCCCATCTGCCTCGCTGCCCAGTGGGAAGATCTATCAGGGCAACTTCACACCACCAGGTTTTAATGGCCTGCACTCCCAGGAGAGCTCACCAGGCTAAACACTGAACCCAGAGCACCGAGGCCTGCAGGGGACTCAGAAAGTTGCTTTTCCTTCGTGGATGTGTTTAAGAAAGGAATCTAGAGGAGGGGCTGCTTAGGTTCTTCTATTTGAGGACGCAGCAGCAGGTCAAACTCAATTTAGAAATGCCCTCATATATTTGTATTTCCTTCTGCCTTGGATTGTATGAAAGTTTTTCTTTGTTTTGTTTTGTTTTTTAATGTAAAAGGCCCTTTCGACTTGGGCCTCCATGTTTTTAACCATTTCAAGTCTGTGGATAGGATATGTCCAGAACAGTGGAGACAGGCCCAGCCCTGAGGACTGACTTTTTGCTTCTGAAAAGCGGGCGCTGACATTCCCTACTGAGGAAGCCCTGGACAGGGCATGGGCTCCCTTCTCTGCCTGGCAGGTTTGGGAGGCTAGAGGAACCTTGGTACACATGTACTGGGTGTCAGGATCCCTGCGCTGGGACCTCTAGAAATTCTTGGTCTAACTGGAGGCTCCCAGAAGGAAATAGAGCAAAAACAGTAGTCAGTGGTTGCTGCGAGGATGGGTGGGATGAGGGCACCCCAGAACAGAAAATGGGTGCCCAGGTGTGTGGGTCTGAGCAAGTATCCACTCAGACATGGTATACCATGCCTCTGCAAGTGTATGCTGCCTGGCTACTGGGTCACTTGCTCTCTGCCCAGTGGTGAGTTCAAATCACGCAGGCCCACTTGGCTAAACCACAGATAGATCAGGGTTCCCTGGTAGTCATCACAGTCTGGTCTTGACTGATGTACCTGGGGGAGCATGTAAAGGCTGAGAGAGGCTGTGTGGAGCTGACAGGTCAGATCCATTGGAGCCTGTTTCCTCAGTGGATGCCTGGCACCCAGCAGACAGAGGAATGAGCAATAAGACAGACTCTAGACCAGCGACTGTATGGCTAGGCCCCTGTGATCTCGGGTGCCTAACAAGCCTCACATCTCCTCTCAGGGGGTCCCTGGTCAGGGAGGCCCAGAAACAAGAAGCAGTGTGCCTATCTCTGGACTGTGTTGCTATTATTTTCCGAGGCTCTGTGGCGGCAGTGACGAGGGGACCCTCTCACAGCTTCCTCCCGTGGCCACTCTCCAGCCAGAGGCAAAATCCAGCCCATGGGGTAGTGACAAGTGTACTCGGGAGGGTATAGAAGCCAAGGAGAAGTGAACTGCCTACTACTCTGGCTGGTTGTGCAAGGCTGTGAGTGTCTAAATGAGCAGGGTCAAGCCCACCCCACCAACCTTGGACAGGGCCACTGAGGCTGGCAAGATCCATCCATCCCCAAAGCCACCATGAGAGGCAGTATTTAAAAGCTAGAAGAAACTAATCTTAAAACTACACTTTCTGCCGGGCGGTGGTGGCGCACGCCTTTAATCCCAGCACTCAGGAGGCAGAGGCAGGCGGATCTCTGTGAGTTCGTGGCCAGCCTGGTCTACAGTGCGAGATCCAGGACAGGCACCAAAAAACTACACAGAGAAACCCTGTTTCGAAAGCAACAGCAACAACAAAAGACTACACTTTCAGGGATCCTTTCTATAGTTCATTACCAAAGGAGTTTCTCTGACTGTAGAGTACCCACAAGGATGAGAGGCAATGTTCCCTTCTGAACGTGAAGTCGGCCCTAGGGGCTTCTCTCCTGCAGCTGCCTCTTGCCATTGGTGAGGGGGTTTCTGTCTTTTATGGGTACTAAAGCCAGATCAATTCCCAGAACATAACTGTAGTCGATTAGTGTTTGTTTAAAGGTTTGGCTAGGTTGTTTGTTTGTTTGTTTGTTTTTGTTTACTTTCATTTATTTGTTTGGTTGGTTTTTTTGTTTGTTTTGTTTTGTTTTGTTTTGTTTTGAGACAGGGTTTCTCTGTGGAGCTCTGGCTGTCCTAGAACTAGCTGGGTAGACCAGGCTGGCCTCAAACTCAAGGGTTCCGCCTGCTTCTGCCTCCCTAGTGCTGGGATTAAAGGCGTGCACCACCACTGCCCGGCATTTTTTAAGGGTCTGCAGGTGTTTTTTTTATACTAGGAGCTTTATTTGTGGATTTTGGAACAATTCATGTTTTTTTTTGTTTTGTTTCGTTTTGTGATTAGACTTGGATATATATGAGTAATAAAGACTTGCTCTTATCTGAACAAAAAAAAGAAACTTCATCTTTTTATTACTTATTATTATTTTTTGATGCATATGAGCATTTTGCCTTGCATGTATGTCTGTGTGTCCTGAGCATACCTGGTGCCTATGGGGGCCAGAAGAAAGCAGCAGATCCCTGGTACTGGAGCTATGGTTGTGAGTAGCCATGTGAGTGCTGAGAATTGAACCCAGGTCTTCTGCAAAAGCAACCAGTAGCCGGGCGTTGGTGGCTCACGCCTTTAATCCCAGCACTCGGGAGGCAGAGCCAGGCGAATCTCTGTGAGTTCGAGGTCAGCCTGGGCTACCAAGTGAGCTCCAGGAAAGGCGCAAAACTACACACAGAAACCCTGACTCGAAAAAACCAAAAAAAAAAAAAAAAAAAAAAAAGCAACCAGTGCTCTTAACTGCTGAGTTTCTCTCCGGTAGCATTTGATTCTAAATGGCACGTGTGTGATTCTTGCCGTATTTCTATCATTTTACTGGGAAGGGGTTTTGGTTTGCTCCAGAATAGTGGGGTGGGGAGTGGGGGAGGCCTGTTAGTTGTTGTATTGTAAAAAGGAGACTCTCCCCAGACAAGACCTGGGCAGCCTTTGCCTTCTCATACCACAGAGTGAGAATGATGCCCACAGCCTAGAACCCCAAGGCACAGGAAGTTGACAGGGAGAAGGGCTGGTTCCACCTATGTGGGCAGATGGTCTCAGGCCCCTCAGAAGCCTTGCAGCTCCCTCGGGCGCAGCTCCTGCACAGGAGACGAGGCCGGTCCAGTAAAGATCTGATGCCACAGGCAAACACAAATGAATGCCCATGAGGGGAACCAAAGAGCAGGTGCACCAAAGGGTCCCAGGCTTGGCCAGCCACCGGCCAGTAAGTGAGAACGAAGCCGGAAAAGGCTTTCTGTCGTGCTGTCTGTCAGAGACGCTGTCTGTCCCGAGAGTGCCTGGGGATTTCGTATGTGTTTCACTCTACCATCTGGGTTTGTGCCACTCATCTTTTCGGTTTCTAAAAGTCTTGGTAGCATTCACGGCTAACCACGCAGTGTGGTCTGCCCTTCTGGAACATAGCTTGGTAACTGAGCCCCAGATAAATCAGTGACCCAGTTCCAAGTCCAGTCTAGTCTCTAAATATTTAGCGTTTAGCTTCATAATGCTTGTGTGATGGGGCGTGGGTAGGGGGTGCCTCAGGGAGCTGATGAGCAGGCTGCTGGGTGCCCATGAAGCAGTTGTGGACAGGAAAGGTTCTGCCTGATCCAGCCTGGCCTGCTCGCCATTCTTTGCTCTCTTCCCCCTCTCCTCCTCTAAACGGCACCTGAGAACCTGCAGAGGAAGACCATGAGGGCCTATCTATGGGGAAGAGCAGAAATGCAGACAGCGCCTTCCCAGGGCTCTTGTGTTCCCTGAGGCTCGGATAGTCCATCTTGTTTCCCAAGTCTATGTTGATCGACAAAGCCAATCTCAACGGGGGAATCAGGATTTCATCCTCATCCCACGGGCGCAGAGGAGATACCCAGAGTGAGAGCTCGTCTGCCTTCCTCCACGGGGCCAGTCCTTACTGATGCTGAGCACCATCACTGTGTCTACCCATCAGTACGGTTTGATGTCCAAAGGGACACCAGCTCTGTGCCATGGGTGAAGGTTGCTGTTCCCCTGTTTGAGGCCTAGAGACTCTTTCTCCTTTGCACAGAAAGGGAGGCTACCGTGAGTCCAGAAGCAAGCAGTTTCCAAGTCTGGAGGGTGGATGGGGAAGGAGTGAGGAGTGGACGGGGATTGAAAAGCAGGTGGGCAGCACTAGTTGGGCCTCACCTGTGTTCACATACCTGTGGAAATTAACTTAACCAAACTGCCCATATTAGCAGCCCTGTGGCCCAAATGAAATCCACCTGCCTCTCCCTCGTCTCCTGTCATTATTTACTTATTTATCCCCTAGGTGCTTTGACGAGAGAAGTTCAGGGCTATAGGTAAGCAGCTCTGATGAGGGGAATTGGACCAAAAAAACAAGGACTGAGGCAGCCACTTGGATCGGCCCCCGAGAGGCTGGCAGCCTTGTGTTTTCAGATTCCTGTGGTCACTTCAGAGCTGCTCCTGGCCTTTCTGGTGGTCTTCCCAACTCACACTGTGCAGACTTGCCATGTTCTCATTCTGCAGGTGGGAGACTGAGGCCAGGAAGTCCCCGGTCCTGAGAGGCAGAGGTGCCAACAAAGGCAGCCCTGCTGGGGGTAGTCTGAAGCCTCTCCCTGTACTCTGGATACTCCACTGGCTGAAAATTACAACTGCCTGCTGTTGTCATGGTGACTGGTCCTGCGATTCCATCCTACAGTGCTGTGTGCCCATGGCACCCAAGGCAGCCTATTTCCGCAGGAGAGAGAAAGAACTTCTATGTTGAGAAGGCTCATACCATAATCCCACCTCTTCCTAGGCCACTGGCCCCTCCCCTGCAAAAGAGCAGGCTGCCAAGACCCTTGAGTGTCGGCTTCTGGCTTTTCACAGATAGTTGACCTGTGCTCACCTCCCAGCTCCACGGGAGGCCAGCCCCTTGTAGCAGGACAGAGTGTCTGGCTCCTGTTCTGCTGCTGAGCAATCTGTTACACGGGTACACAACCAGCATCCATTTAACCCAGCCCTGTAGATGTGCAGTTGGGCCCTTTCCAATTTCTGGCTGTTACAAACAAATCTGCAGAGAATAACCTCGAACATATGTCATTTTGCACATGTGAGAATATTTGTAGAATAAATTCCTAGAAGTCAGATTACTGGGAAACGAGTGTGTGTGGTGCCATGTGGCGAGTATGAGCCAAGCAACAAACTGAACTTTTTGTCTGGATTGTTTTCTTTCCATTCACTGTGGCCCTAAAACAGGGACTGCTCGTACCCTCTTTCGACAGACAAGTAAATGCAGGCCCAAAGAAATTTGGGAACTTGCAATTCACTGCCTAGGCCAGTGTCATGGGACAAGGAGAGAATCTGCAGCTTCCTATGGATGCATGGGCCTGCCCACGCAGTAGGCACTGGCTGAGGGACCCCAGTCCCCTCCACTCATTACTCAAATCCCATTTAAGCTTTGCTTACCCAGAGCCCTAGACTAGCTCTCCTCAGAACCCCAGGCTCCCTGCATCCTGGCACTGGCCACCTAGTCACACAGTCCCCTTGCCTAGGAGCTACAAGACGCTGTCCTTGGCCTAGCCACCTGCACTATTCAGGGTGCCGAATTTCGGTCTTGACTTTCTTGGGTCCTGTTACCTTTTAGTAAGACTGTGGGTTCACGGAGAGTCACAGCCGAGAAGCATGGCAGCAGGCCCTGGGGAGGACAATAGGCGAGGCTAAACCAGCTCTGGGACCAAGGAAAGCCGACTGGCTTCATCTGAATCACAAAAAGGTTAGCATGCAGGCCGAGGGGGCTGCTAGGCCCCGCCCTCATTTGCATGACAAAAGTGATTGCCCAACGGCTCTCCAGGGCTTTGTTGTGATCTGGCAGCCTGCACCAGCACAGCCCTGAGAATTGTTCCCCAGCACAGGTCGTTCCCTGGCTCCAAAGCCACCCCAGTGACAAAGCCACATTGTAAGGCCTGCCGCAGCTGCCAGCACCTGCTCTCAGCCTGCCGTTGTCCAGGGCACCCTCCGTGTACCCGCTGTCCTCACTAAGACTCAAACTCCGTGATCATGGTGTCACCCAGAACACAGTGATGACAGAGGAATCCTGCCTTGTCCCTGAAGGGCGCGAGCGTTGGCCCTGGCTAAGCAATGTTGAGGTCTCCAAAGTCACTAGTGCTGAACAGTGATC
Source organism: Peromyscus aztecus (assembly GCA_902168405.1). NCBI lineage: Eukaryota > Metazoa > Chordata > Mammalia > Rodentia > Cricetidae > Peromyscus > Peromyscus aztecus. The sequence goes on along the minus strand of CABHPQ010162055.1, from coordinate 14,790 downwards.
CTTGGCTGAGGAGAGGAAAGAAAACTGCATATTACAGGTATGCTAGGTCATGCCAGGGTGTCACATTCTCCTAGTGAATGCTTCCAGGCTTTTCACTTGGGAAATGGGCTCAGAGTGGCTCCCTCACGGGCATCAGCCAGCCAACCAAAGAAAGTTCCAGGGGCTCACACCCTCGGTTTGCTGCCAAGGTCAATTGCCCCTCTCCTTCCCTGCTCTCCCCCTCCTTCCCTGCTGTCTCCCTCAGCAGGCAAGCACATGACCCCTCTGCCCTTGCCAAGGCCCTTGGACAGACATTACCTTCCTCTTGGGTGCTGCCCTTCTGGCTGAGCTTCCCACCCCTGAGCAGACCTTATTGGTTCTAGGCTACTCTGGCCACCACCTCCAACACACCCAAATTCCCTTGTCCTCTGTAAACACAAAAGCTCTGTGAGGCCCCTGCGCCCATCTCACCTTCCTCAGAAGTCCTTGCTGAGTGCCACCTCTCTGTGCACACTCCCCTGTCCTGGCACTGAGCATTTTGGCACTGGTATGGCCCGGAAGCCGTGCTTTAGTGCCTACAATCAGCCAACACCCATGGACCTAAATTGCTTTGCACTATATTCCACAAGAGAACCTGGCAGCTGCTCTGACTTGTGGGAGACGTATTTAACCATGTCTGGGGCTTCAGACCATCTGGAGGGGCGCAGGGTTGTGCTAGTCACAGTACATTGTATACTCATGGGCCCCTCTTGAGGCCTTGACAAAGACATGAACTGTGCAGAGGGACCCTTGTCGGGGGACAGTAAAGGTGAAGGATGGGGAGCTGTGCCTTAAACCTGGGAACAGCTGGGTGGGATGGTTTCTCCTAGGAGCAGAGGCCTGCTCTTACAGGGCACAGCCAGCCTTCTAAGTCCCCAGAGGAGGCCCCTCTTCCTCTCTCCAGGGGTTCCTACTGGGACCCCTTACCTCCAAACCTAGCTGAGGAAGTGGAGAAGTTGATTATAACAATCCCCCTGGGGAAAGGGGCACAGTGGAGCAGAGGGGATCCTGGCAGAGCCCAGGCAAAGCCCCTGAGTGATAGATTGTACCAAGCCGGGGTGACACCAAGCAGGACATAACATTGGAACGCATCCACTGTGTAGTTAGGGAACCAGGTTGAGCCCAGGCCTCCAGAGAATCAGCCCTTAGCCTCTCCCAGAGGGGACCAGAAGTAAGAAAGGTAATGTGGGGAGATCCAAGGAGAAGCTGGAGGTGGTTGAGCTGGGGCAGTACAGGAAAGGGAAAGCCAGGTCACCGTGAGCCTCACCATGGGTCTCAGTGCCACAGCCAAACAGGCTTGCTGGCCTGGATACGCCTGGAGGAAACTCGTTGTAATCAAGAAAAGATAGAATCCTGCTGTTGGAGGAGGGAAGGCCAGGGCCAGTTCCTTTAGGGACAGAGGACACCTTCCTTCCACCCCTGTAAAGGGGCCTGTTCGGTCTAGCCCCCACATTCAGGTTCACAATGAGGGACAAATGGATTCGCCACCCTCAGGAGAGCCTTGGCATCCCAGAGGCTGGCAGAAGAGCCTGTAAGCCTCTGCTTCTCCTCACCAGAGCGGCCTGCTGGCAAGGTATCTGGTCCAACCTTCAAGAGTACCTGCTACCTAAGAGAGTTCTCTAAACAGTACCATTGTCCCACAGCCAGGATAAGAAAGTGGGGGTGTACTAGGACACCCCGTGGTGGCTGATGTGGTGGATGCCATGTGCATTCTCCCAGGCACATGCTCTACTCTCTGGTCCTGGCACTCTGGTGTAGCAAGTGCTCACCACAGCCAACAGGAAGCTGAAGTCTTCGGGAAATCTGCTGCTTGGGATGGGGGCAGGTCATCAGCTTCCACCACATGCCTGGTTCCTGACTTTTACTGCAGGTCCTGAGGGATGGCCAGCCGCAGCACCTCCTGAGCAGAAAGCCAAACTCTGCATGGTAGAGCAGCAATGAGAAGTTTCTAGCCCAAGGAGAGCCACCGCCAGAGATAGGATAATGGGAGACCCTGGTTCTTTACTACTTTAATCGATGCTGACTGTTACTTGCAGCCCAATGAGAGACCTTGGTTCTTTAAGAGATAGTAGACTGCATCCTGTTACTTGCAGCCCAAAACAGTGTGTGTGTGTGTGTGTGTGTGTGTGTGTGTGTGTGTGTGTGTGTGTGTGTGTGAGAGAGAGAGAGAGAACCCAGAGTCATGAACATAGTAGGTAAGCACTAAGCTAAAGTCCCCGCAGTGTTTGTAACCGATAAACTGGGCATATAAACTTTGTGGCAGGTAGTTTTGATCACCAATTTGACACAATCTAGGATCACAAAGGAAGAACAGAATCTCAGCGAGAAACTGTCTAGATTAGGTTGGCCTGTTACCTGAGGTAGGGGGACTCACTCTGAACATGGGCAGCACCATTTCATGGACTGGTCCCCGCTGAAGAGAGCAGCTAAGCACACCGAGCCAGCATACACACACACACACACACACACACACACACACACACACACACACACACATCTCTGTTCTCTGTTTTGTACAGTGGGTGTGACTTACTGCTTCAAGTTCCTCCCACCTTGATGTCCCTGCATTGATGGACTGCAACGTGGAATTGAGCCAAATAAACTCTTTTCCCCTAAGTTGCTTTTGTTCGGATGTTTTATCACGGCAGCAGGAGGCAAAGCTAAAACTGACTTGGAAATAGAGTGGAGCTCCGGCAGAGGTCCTAGCGTGGCCTCTGGGTGGCTCGCTGTGTTATCAAAATGGGTTTCCTTCCTTCCTTCCCCAGTGGCACTATATTCCTAAGGCATAGGGGTTTAGGTGGCTGGGTTGCTGTAACAAAATGTGACAGACTGTGTGGTTCAAACAACAGATGTTTATGTCTCATGGTTCTGGAGCCTCCGAAGACTGAGAAATCCAAGACCAAAGTGTCAGTAGACCCAAAACAGTCAGGAGTTCTGTAGAGTACTCCTGAGCTGATGGCGTCCTGCTTATTCTTATGTGGAAGAGATGCATTCACATTCCTGCCCGCCCCCCTTTCTTTTCCTCTCTCTCTCTTTATAAAGGCACAGACTCCGTCATGATGACTCCACCTTCAAGACATGATCACCTTTCTCAGTCAAAGGACCCCTCCCTAATACCACCACACAAATTCAGCCCAGTCCGTAGCTATTTGGAAGAGCACTAGGCCATCCACTGGATCATGGTAAGGACCAGATGGGCCTCAGAAGCCAAGGGTGTAGTATCATCAATAGGCAGACACTAGGGACCATCAGTGTCCTCCACACACATGCCCAGGCATGCTCTATCACTCAGCTGCACCTTAGCTCAGGATGTTCATTTCTGCCTTGAAAGAATGGAATGGAACTGGCATGGAGTCTGGGGAAGAAGAGAATGAGGTACCTTGGGGGCTGATAGCCAGGGCCAGCTCTGCTCCTGGCTCCATCCCTTCCAGGTCTATAGATCCTGGTTAAGTTCTACCCACACAATGGGCTCCTGGGTCTCAGTTTTAGCTCTTTCTGCTAGCCTTTCAGTCTTCAGGGTCAGGCCTCTGGTGGACATCGGCTCTGCCAGTGGTTTTCACAGGAAACCACCACCCCAAGGACCCTAGTAAGCAGGTGAGCCAGGCAGGCTGCCCAGAGAGGCTCTTAAATCCTGTCTGTTGAGGAGAACCACAGTGGACAGCAATGGGGGGGGGGGGTGTCAAGAAACATCCTTGGCCTCCCTAGGGGGTACCCAATGGGACTCAAGCCATAGTGCAAGGTGCAGCTGGTCCCATTTGGATGACCTTGACCTTCTGATGTCAGCTTCCTGAACCAGTGTTGTTCTCTGCTGGGCTGTCTCTGCTTTGGTATCAGGAGGTACTCTTCTGCACGTTGCTGGGCCAGCCATTGTGGAGGATGGTTCCCCAGCCCAAACAGTCCTTAGGTCCCCGTGGTCCCTGCCAGTGTCACAACTACAGGCTCCTGAGAGACCCCGGCTTCCTCCCATCCTCCAGTTTAGCCACTTCAGAATCCACAGCAAGCAAGGTGCTAGTGATTTCTGTGATTTTAAGCCACTGGCCCCTGGGAATTCGGTTATGCAGTGGTACCAGCATGCAATTAGCAAGAGTGGACACTATGTGTAAGGCAGCCTGGGGTGGAGGAAAGAGCAGCAGGTGGAAGACAGTTCCTTTCTGAAGATAGTGGAGATTGGTGGCACTTCTTAGCTTTTGGAGTTTCTAGATGTATTTCAAATTAAATAATCTTATGAGAAGGATTGAGTGTCAGAGGGGTCAGGTCTGTAATAGGCACAGTACCTACTCTATCTGCGTGGCCCTCAGTTCCATTAGCTAAGAGTCTTCTTATTCCTTGGCCCTTTGGAGGGGAAGTCCAGGGCCTAGATTTTCTTCATCTCCAAAGACCAGTGCCTCGAGACTTCAGCCCTTCTGTTCCAGATCCACGGCAGGAATTATCTCTGGACTTACAGAAGTAGCTGGAAGTCACTTCTCATTGCTCTCCAGCTACCTGAAACTCAATTAAATCTGGTTCCTGATTGTTCCCGGCTCTCCTCCCCTTTCCTTGGGGGAAAGCTCGCACTCCCATCTTAGCCTATCAATGGCCTGGATTGTGTGGCCCACTGCTTTACATATGAAAGACGCTTCATACCTCAGACCAAACAGAAAGCCTGTCACCAGCTGCCAGACAGTGAGCCAACCTCAACTGGTACTGTAGTTTGGAAATATTTCAAAAAAGCCGATTTCGTGATAAAAAATCAGGCCTAGTCGCTGCTAACTCCCGCAACATTCCACCCGTGGCAGCACGCGGTGTGGAGGACCTGAAGGGCGGAGTTGTCCAGTCCAGTCCCGGTGCTGACAGGTAGGATAGGATGCCTTGCCCAGGCTCTGAGGGTTCAGTAGTTCACAACCATTCCATGTGCTGAATCTTCATGACACCAGAGAAGGCGCCAGCAGCTCTGCTCCCCACCCTGCTCGAACAAGGAGACTGCTCCTTTGTGTCTGCCCAGCTGAACTGGCCGCTAGAGCCAGATGCATAGTCCTAGGGGCCACAGCCAGCACCAAGGGAAAGAGCCTACAGTAATCCAAAGGTTCTTCAAGGACAGGGCTGCTGATTAGACAGGGTCCTCGATCTGATATACCCTGCAGCATGATACACACCATGCCTACTTGACATACACATTCACATCAGTTAACCGGTTCTCTGAGACTGGCAGTGAGGACTCTATGATGAGCCGGAGGGACCCCAGACCCAGACCAGGCTCTGCCTCCTGCTGTGTGTAGCTTTCCCAGAAGTCTCCCCGCTAGTTTTCTCACCCCTGAGCTGGGAGGGAACTGTTCTTTCCTTGTGTGTTAGAAGGGCACATGTGCTGGGCTCACTACTGTTGACCTTGGGCTTGGCAAAAAACTGGAGTCAATAGCATGAAGTGCAGCATCTGACCCTGGGCACCCACCCAAGGGAGAGAATTACATGTCATGAATGTCAGATGACCAAGGAGTGGGAGGGGAGGGGACACACACACAAGAAGGAAGCATTGTCACCGAGACCAAGCTCCCTGGGATAGTGACTAGAGGCGGGGGGCGGGGGTGGGGTCAATGTCAGTGCCAGGCTTGGGAGTGGGGGCCACCTGCTCATGCAACAGAGCTAAGTCGGCTCCAATGCTCCTGTCACACTACAGCAGACACCCTCAGTGTCATCCAGTCTTCTGATGGCTCCATCTCAGGAGCACTTCTGGTTTTAATCATTCTCCATGTAAATGCACACCAGATGTGAAGTCAGCTTTCATCATGAAAACTCGATGAGTTATTTTGCACTGGGCAATCCCCGGGGAATCACAGCTCAGTTTGGTCCCTCTTAGCCACTGAGACAAGGTTGGCTACAGGTTCCTTTCGCAACAATCTAGTTCTGAAATGGCCAGATTTGGGGGTGGCAACACTTTTGGGACCCTCTGTGGGCAACCCTTTAGTATTATTGGGAGTAACTCTGAAGAAAGGCAGAGGAGGGGAGAGACTGTGGAGAACTCAAGGCTAATGAGTGAGCCCCAGGCACAGGATGTCAGCTGAGGTGCCAATCACAGGCATTAGGAAATGTCCTGGCTAACCCAGTCATCCCGGCCCCAAGTTACTGAATGAAACAAAACAGCGGGGCGGTGGTGGTGCATGCCTTTAATCCCAGCACTCAGGAGGCAGCGACAGGGGAATCTCTGTCAGCCTGGTCTACAGAGCGAGTTCTAGGACAGCCAGGGCTACACAGGGCTATACTCTGCCTCAAAAGACCAAAATAAAATAAAAGAAAGAAAGAAATAGAATGAAAAGGAGACCATGATTGCACCTAAAGTATGGAGAAGATTTTATTTTATTGTAGCAAGGGAGAAAGCAGGCAGAAAGAAGAGTCCAGGCTGAACATGGCGGGCGGACTAAACCAGACCATGAGAAGAGAGAGTGGGAAGGAGCACAGGAGAGAAGGCGCCGACCAAAAGTGGCCTAGGCCAAGAAGCCAAAATGGCTGAGTTATATAGGGGTCAGGCTCGGGGGTGGAGGGTGAGGGTGGGGGTGTTAGGTGGAATGGGGTGGGGTGGGGTAGGGGGAAGGGAAGCAAAGCCCAGCCCCTCCGAGGGAGCGGCTTAGGGTAGGGTGAGAAGTGCTGGGAGGAGCCACAGGTACTGAGGGCTACGGGAGAGGGGCCAGTGTCCGCTTTGATATGTTAAGAGGCACCTCAGCCGTTTGTCCTGGCTGACCTAACTGTTACATATTGTGAATGACTGAGGATAATCCGTGGGTACCCTGCCAAGGAGGGCGGATGGTGCCCAGCGCTGGCGTCTTGCATCCTGACCAAAGGAAACTCTGTAATATGAAGTACAGCCCTTACTCCTGGCACCAACCCCTCCTTCCACACATTCTTGCATTTCTTCCTCACACCCATCTTCTGCCTTTATGTTTGTCAAGGCCTAAAGCTGCAACCGAGAGACCCGACTGTGATCCCAAAGAAAGCCCATCCCTCGGTGCCTCACGCTGACAGAGTCAGTTAACGCAAAGATGCAGTCCCCTCAAAGTCCCAGTGTCCCAGGGGTAGGGCGGCTCTTCTATGCAAATCTCCGGAGCTCCGGTGGCCCAGGTCACACCTCACTGCAAAGGTACGAGAGACGTTTCTGATTTTAGCTTTTTGCCTGCATCAGGTTATAAATCATTCCTCTGTCTTCCACCAGGTCACTCTGTGGATAAAAAGTCCAAGTCAGAGGCAACACAAGTGTCCCTGTAAGATGCAAAGCCGTGTCCTTTAAATTGATCCTAGGTGACCTTTAACTTTTTAGGGAATGCCGAGTCACGCGTTGGCATGCTGTATTGTTTAGGGAATAATGACAAGAAAGCCTAGACACGCTCAGTACTAATGTCATTTTTAAAAAATTGTTTTCAGTTGGCAGCTGGCTACACAGGTGTGGTGGTGGCCAGCACCAAGGGCAGACTGTGTCTGCCTCTTCTACCAGAACATTCTCCCAGCTCACACACACAGCATGCGGTACGTATTCTCATGCACGCGTGCGGCCTAAGGAGCGGCTCTGGGTCTCAAGACAAACCATCCTTCCTCTCACTGTGGGGTCACTGTTTTGTGCTTTGTGTCCTGTGCTCAGGGTCAACAAAGGTGAAAATCAACCTGCCTGGGTGGTTTTTCTTCTGGAATGGGGTCCTGGTCTACACCTCCTAGGTGGCTGTTTAGAAATCTGCTGTTTGGAGCTGTGGGCTGAAGACCCCTTTCTAGTCAGCTGTGAGCCAGGGGCCACTTCCAGCAACCAGAGACCGCCCTTGTTCCCTCCAGTGAGCCACAGTCCGGTGGCTTCCTCACCTCTCATCCCTGTCAGGCTTCCAGTCTTCCCATCTCTCAGTCTGTGATCTCTCTAACGTCCAGTCTCTAACTTGTGTCTGAACTCCATTCTGGCTTTCCGTGTCTGACCCCTCCGCTGTGACCTTTAGTCTCTCAGACCTCTGTTTCTAAGCTCTTTGACTGGTGGACTCCCTGACCTCCCTGTCTCTGACCTTTGACCTCGGGACCAAGACTGAACAGGCTCAGGTTGACTGGCTGGCTCACATTCTCTCCTATTATCTCCTTAGCTTAACACCAACTGATTAGGGACATCAATTGCATCTCGAGAGCCCTGGAAAACACTGGATTAGGAGCCGTGGGGTGTTGGCTTCTGGGATCCCTCCCTCCGGCTGCAGCATTGCTCCTTGGAGTTTTCAGCTTGGGGTGTCGTCTGTGGGTTTCTTCGTAGGCCGATGTGGGTGTGGCTCTTTGTCCCATGCACACACCTCAGTGTCCTTTGAAAAACTGATTAGATTAGGACCCCTTGGTTCATTATCACCACAGTGAAGACATTTCTAATGAAGCAGAGTTTTCTGCCCGTTTCATTTTCTAGTTATTTCAACCCCACGGTTTCCGCCAGTGTTTGCAATCTTCTCGAGTTAGGCCGGTGGCCCTGGTAACCGTGGGTGCTTTACTGCTCAGGTCCATTCCTGCCTTCAGAGCCACCGTGGCCTTTCCCTATGGGAGGATGCTGTCCCAGTCTATCCAGGTTGGGGTTATAAAACACCATAGCTAGGGTTGGAGAAATGGCTTAGAGGTTTTCTTGCAGAGAACCAGGGTTTGACTCCCAGCACCCACATGGTGGCTCATAATCATCTGTAACTCCAATTCCAGGGCATCAGATGCTCTCTTCTAGTCTTCTTAGGCACCAGGCACACGGGACATATAAAATAAATAAATAAAAATATATATAAAAAGTAAATAAATCTTTAATATGCATATACTATATATACATACACACACACACACATATATGTATGTATATATACAATAGCACAGCCTGTGGAGGGTACAGACAGTAGCAGTCCATTTCTCACAGCTTTGCAGCATGGGAAATCCCAGATCAGGGTACTGGAAGGTTCCATGTCAGGTAGAGCTCTGACTACTGGGCACAATCAGCTGTTTTCTCATATAACCTCACATGGTGTGTGTGTGTGTGTGTGTGTGTGTGTTCCACTGGAGTCTCTTTGTTGAGAGACATGGCTTTACTCTTGAATTAGAGGTAAGTGCCACCATGCTCTGCTCTAGAACCTTCCTTCCTTCCTTCCTCCTTCCCTCTCTCTCTCTCTCTCTCTCTCTCTCTCTCTCTTTCTTCCTTCCTTTCTTTCTTTCTTTCTTTTTTGTTTTTTTGAGACAGAGTTTCTCTGTATAACCCTGGCTGTCTTGGAATCCTCACTGTAGACCAAGCTGGCCTTGAACTCACAGACTCACAGAGATCCACCTGCCTCTGCCACTCAAGTGCTGGGATTAAAGGCATGTGCCACCACTGCCGGGCTAGCACCGATTCTTTTAAAACTAGACAGTCTGGTAGGGCTAAAGTCAGACCCCAGCCAATGGGGAAAAGACACAGTCACCACCTGAGTTAAAATCAAAGCCAAGTGTACTCATCTCAGTGTGCTTGCTCCTCTGAGCACACCCTCTGGATCTGTAGTAAAGTTCTGCCTTGTTGAGACGCTTTGGTCGGGGTGTGTGTGTGTGTGTGTGTGTGTGTGTGTGTGTGTGTGTGTGTGTATGACCCCAAACTGAGTTCTAACACAGGGAAGACCTTAACTCCATTCTGAGGAACCAGTAGTGTCGAGGCAGCCATGAGTTGGTGTACAGCTGGGACTCAAAATAACCCTTGCTTTAATCTTATGCACATTGGAGGTGTTTTGAAGGAACTGCTCAGCCCCCCAGAAAGAGACAATCCCCAATGTCCACTTCATGAGAAGCTGAAGAAGACAGCAGCAAAGGAGAAACCCTGGGAAGTAGGGCAAGGGGCCTGAGAGTTACTGAAGGAAGATTTTTTTCCTTCATGGCAGGGGCAATATCTGCCTGGCAAGACTTCAAGGCTGTTAAGGATTCTGTCTGCTGTGTGATCCCCTGAATTGGGCTGTACTGTGGTGTTACTCTGTTCCTATGTACTGCTGTACAGTGACAGTTATATATGGGGGAGGTGTGTGAGCTCTTCTGTTGTTGTTGCTATAATGAAACACCAGAGGCTGCTACTTCATGAAGAAAAGAGGTTTGTTTACTATACAGTTTTGAAAGTCTAAGATTGCATGGCCCCATGAGTTTGGTCACTGATAAGGATACTCATGGCTGTGCCTCTGTGTAGTGGACAAGACAAGAAGTTGGAGCCATCTGAAATTTAGGTTCAATCTTCTTATAACAACTTTTTTTTTTTAAAGAGATTGATTTTTATGTGTTTTCCCTGTATGAATGTTTGTGTTCTAAGTGCATGCCTAGTGCCCTTGGAAGAGGGCATCAGAGCTCATGGAACTGGAATGATGGGTGGTTGTGAGCTACCATGTGGGTGTTAGGACGAGAAAATGAGTCTTCTATAAGAGCCACAAGTGCTCTTAACCACTAAGCCATCTCCCTAGCCCTACAAAAACTCAGACATTCCCAGAAAACAGCATTCATCCCTTCTGAGGTTGGTGCTCTCAATGACCGACCTACCCACACTTAGGCCCCACCTGATAAAGGTTCCGCCGTCTCTCAATACCACCGAAAACACAGCGGAGGATGGACACTGACAACTGACTTCTAAGTTAGCCTCTGGACCATGAGGAACCCCCTGGGCTATGTGAAGAAATCACATCATCCTTCAGAGGTTCTGAGCTTTTGGGTGGATGGCACACAGTGTGTCTCAGTGAATTCCTCCCATTCCAGATGAAAACGGCACTTCAGATTGGCCCAGGCCACCCAGAGAGGAACTGTATCTTGCACGGGGTGAGGAGGTAAGTAACAATGCAAGGGTAACATTCTTCCTTTCCCTCTGCCATGGCAACCAGCACACTGCAGACGGAGGCTGTTCCATCCACCTGCTGATGGCAGGCACCTCATGATGGATGTGCAGTATGCCAGAAACAAAGATCTGCAGCCCAGCCAGCCCCTTCTAACTGATGGAAGAGGGTGCTGTCACTCCAAGCTCGTGAGCAAGCATCAGGACAGCTCCTGGCTGAAGCTTCCTCTCCCCTCTGTCCTGTGTCTAGTGACCTGCTTCCTGGATCGTATGCCCCTTTCTGGTCCTCTTCATTTTGGTGACTCACGACCTCAGGTAGCTCCTATCATGTGAAAAGAGGGAAGGAAATTTTTTGAAACGGTCTGCATCTAAAAATGCAGTCAGGCTGTGGTTACAAAGTGTCTATCGGTTACAGCCAACATCCACTACCATGACCCCTAAAAGAACCCCTAATAGAGTCCTATCACTTCCAATGTGCCAATTATGGCAATGATCACAGAACAATGAATTTCTTACCTGGGGTGTTGGTACAAGCCCACCCTGCTGTCAGTCATCTAAAAGCATGGCCCAGACACGCCTGATACCTGTTACTTTTATCGTTCAGTGTATATTCCTACTTAAAGATTGCTGTAAAACGGTGCGCTCATTTTGTTGCTATAACATAATATCTGGGGTGAATTTTGTTTGCTTGTTTGTTTTTGAGACAGGGTTTCTCCGTGTAGCCCTGGCTATCCTGGAACTTGTTCTGTAGACCAGGCTGGCCTTGAACTCACAGCGGTCTGCCTGCCTCTGTCTCCTGAGTGCTGGGATCAAAGGCATGCACCCCTACTGCCCAGACCAGGAAATAGTTATTTTGGCTCACAGTTTTAGAGATTTCAGTCCCAGGACAATGGCAGCAGCAAAGCAGGGATAATGGTAGGAGGAAGTCTAGGGTCTCTGTATCCCCAAGGATGCGTTTCATTAGGGCCCTATCTCTGGCTTCACCATACCCAATGGTACTACAGACTGAACCAAGTCTTTAATATAGCTTTTGGGGTACAGGTATCCAAATTATGGTGAAAAAAAAAACCCTACTAATTCATATTTTCTCTGTTCACTATAAAAACATACCATACAGCTTGGTATTTACTAACACACAACGTTCAGGCTTGCATGGACACACTCTGCCACAGCATAACTGCCAAGGAGACACTCCCCAGAATGCATCCCTGCTGGTGAATGCCTATGCTTGGCTCACCGTGTGGCTGGGTGAAGGCTATGGTAGTTTTCCTTTAGCATTCCAAATCTGTTTCTTTGATGCTAGCAGGTACCCCAGCTGTGAGAAGCCCATTGTTCTGACTTGAGTTTGTATATGAACCATAGCCAACATCAGACCACTTTCCCTGGTATTCAGAAATTCAAGGGTGATAAGACACAGTGTGAAGACCTTCTCTCATGCCCTCACTCTCCATGGCTTTCCCAACATATGGTCTCACGACCTTTTTTGGACTAATTCATCAATGATTTTCTCTAACTACCATGTCAGGGTTCCTATAAACTGATCAAAGCATTTTCTGGTTGATTCTCTAATTAACATTTTTTTCCCTTCTCTTCTTTCCACTTTATGCTGTTGTGAATTCTTTCTGGTTAATGCTCTCTCCCAGTCTTTCCCCTGAAGACTTGGTCATTTATATGCTGGCTACTTTCTGTTCAAGCTCCAAGAACCCTTTCTTTCACTCCCTACCATTTCTTCACACACATTTCCCTTTGGCAGAGTGTGGTATCCTTTTACATTTCCCTGCTCACAGTATTGGTAGTTTTGTTGATGTTTACCTCTCTCTACATGGCTTGTTTCCTACAGCTTACTTTAAAAGCAAACAACAAAGCAAACCAAAAACCTATTGAGGCTCTGCATTTCTTGATGCAGGCTTTCTTGACACGTCGGCTCAGCTGCTCACTCCTGTTTGCCTGGGAAAGATTGAGATGTATCAGAAGTTTAGTGCCAAGTGGCACCTTCCAGTGTGGCCTTCTCTGTAGTATGCTAATTGGACACTTGAGCAGCTATGGATGTGAAAAACGTGCTAATGATTCCCTTTGGCCTGGCTTGCTCAGCCCAAAGCCTCTCCTAGGCTCCTGGTTCCCCTCGCCATGAAATCTCTGAAAGGGGCTTATAGATATCAGTAGACGTATGCTCACTTGACCCTGATGCCAGTGTTGCTCCATTGCCGCTGCCACTCTGTTAGAGGAGTCTTTATCTCCTTCAGATGGATGCAGTCCCCTCCTCAGGAAGAGGAAGGGGGCAGCTGCAAGGCTGCACAGGTCTAGCAGGGCATCTGAGCATCTCTGGGAACAGACTCTTGTGCAATTATTATTTCAAGTCCCTTTGCCGTCCATTTCCAGAGGTGCCCAGTGCCACCAATTGTGAACCCTGTGGGGAAACTTTCCTTCCTATTTCAGGCTTCCATTTTATTGGGTCTGTGGGGGACTTTTTAGCATTACTGGCTGCTGTCGCTTCCACTCCTGTGCATTTTTGTCCTATAGTTGAGATTTTTGTCTTACAGTTGAGGTTGTGTCAGAGGCTCCAAATGGCAGTTAAAGTCGATACAACTACCACCTCCACCCCAAAACCTCACCCATCTTTATAGTCTCTTCATGGCTCACTTGCTCTCACTTGGTCCACCTGATCTGCCCCCTCCCCATTTCCAGCTAAAAGGAACTATCCCCACTCTCACCTACCTATGCCATTGTTGTCAAAATCCTACTAGCAAGGAAACATGGAACCACACAGTGAGTGTTCACCGGAGAGCAGAACTGTACCCCTAGGATATTTCCATCTGGGCTTGGGACAAGAAAGACCAGGCTTGAGGCCCCAGTCATTAAGTTCTTGGTGAGTGAACTGCTCAGAAATCATTTGAGGTGCTGACTGTTGTACCTAAAATGCCCATGGGCTCAGGGGAAACCCTTTGGGAGGCCACCATCAAAAGGAGGTTTGGATGGGGCACATCAGGCTCAGGCTACCATAGAAGCCTGTGCCGTAGGAGTGCCTAGAATAGTGCATGTCCTAGGAAGGTTCCCCAGTGCAGGCAGAGCCCACGAGGGCAGCACAAGTGACTGTTGAATCCCCCCAGCTACAGAGGGTCAGGAAGGAACACATGGCCAGAAAGGCAGTGTAGGGGCCAGCTCTTTCCCAATGAAATGTCTGTGGCATGTGGTGGGAACAGAGGAACATTCTGAGTCATCACTTGGTCAGGACACAGTCTCTTAAATGTCATCAACACAAATCTGCCTGGAACAAAGATGACTACTTTCTGCCAAGTCGAGACCCTCCTACGGAGCCTTGATCCAGCTTCTCCACCAGACAGCGGCCCGACGGTGAGGATATTGAGGGTGTGTTTTAGCACTCAGGGGTGCTCAGACGTTAACATAAATTTCACAACTGAAAATTCCAAACTGCTCACTTTCCCATGATTAACAGAAGTCAAAGTCTTTTCTAGTCGAGGCTCCCAATTAATTTGGCGGAGAACCTGAAGTCAGAACCATGGCTCTTAATTTTGCCAGGGGGATGATTGCCCCTGCTTTAGTCCACTAGGGTGGACATCTGGCTGCCTCCCCGACTTGCTGGTGGCTGACTTGTTTCAAGGCGTCACCCACAATGAAAAGCTGAGACTGCTGACCCGGTTCTCACAGGTCGGAGGCCAGCTGTGACCAGAGTCCTGAAAAGTGCGTTAAGATTGGTTCAAAGGCAGTAGGAAGCTATGGTTTCTCTGATGAGGGCCTAGTGTGTTTGGAGAGAAAGACTATGAACGTGTGTGTCTAGACTCTACAGCAAGGTGGCCTGGTTGGAAGGCCCCGGCGGGGCGCAGCCGAGCATTTCCTTTAGAGGCCCAGACAGTGGATGGGTGGGGCGCCCTGGGCGGGGTCCTCGCAGCTAGTGGTGTTTGAAGCCTCCACGACCGACCGCGGTGGGAGAGGGGCGGCCTGGAGAAGTTGGCAGCAGGCCTGGGGCAGGAAGGGGG